>ML416838.1:0-28475 GCA_005239525.1 Nicotiana knightiana | reverse complement strand
ATTATGGCAGACTGGACTGGCAGTTGGCACTTGGCCATCCGTTTCTTACTTTCTTTGTACCCTAACGATTTTGTTAACAACTTAACAAATAGTAGGTTTTGTTAACAACTTAACAAATAGTTGATGCCACCATCTTTCTCTGTTAGGGTTTCTGTATGAATTTGGTTAATGACTTAATGTCTCTTTTTTTGCTAGAATTTGGTTAATGGTTAATTTGGTCAAGGAGTTACATTAGTAGGTAGAATTAGTAGTCGATTACCATAGGTAGAATTAGGCCGATAAACCGCCCGATAACCGTCCGATAAGAGGTAAACCGATACCAATCCGCCCGATATCTTATCGGGTGGCTAACGGATTAATACATTTAAAAGCCGATAACCGATAAGCCAAACCGTTAAGAGTAAATAACCGCCCAATCCGCCCGATAAGCAGCCCTACTTCTATTCCCAAAAAATAATGTAATTGCCAAGATCTTTAATTTTGAACTCTGTGTCTAGGAACACTTTCAAAGACTGTAATTCTGCTGAATTGTTTCCAGTTAGTAAAATGTCATCCACATAAACTGCAACTATAGAAATGAAACCATCTGCCTTTTAAAAAAATAAAGAATAATCATTTAAGGAGTGAGTGTAACCTTTGAAATTAAGAGCAGATGTGAGCTTAGCATACCATTGTTTGGAAGCCTGTTTGAGTCGATAAATGGACTTTTTAAGCAGACAGACATGGGTAGGAGAAGGAGGGTTAAGCCCAGCTGGAAACTTCATGTAAACCTCTTTATTGAGGTCTCCATGAAGAAAGGTATTGTTAACATCTAGCTGAAAAAGACCCCAACCCCTTTTTAGAGCTGTAGCCAAAATATACCTTATAGTAGTCATTTTCACCATTAGTGAAAATGTCTCATTATAGTCCACACCTTCTTGTTGAATATCACCTCGAATCACCAACCTAGCCTTTAATCTTTCCAAACTGCCATTAGAATGTTGTTTGATTTTATAAAATCATTTTGATGGCAATGCGTTCTTACCAGGAGGCAGTAACACAACATCTCAAGTCTTGTTCAACTGTAATGCAAAAATTTCCTTGGCCATGGCTTCCTGCCAACTAGGGTGGTATGCTGCCTGAACATAACTAAGTGGTTCTTGAATATTAGCCACAGAGTTGAGCATGACTTGGTTAGTAAAAGATAAATTGGCAAAAGAAAGAGAATTAGGTTCAATAGGGCTAAGGAAACAATTAGAAGTAACATCTGTTAAGTGGACAACATTGCAAATGTAATTATCTAGATAAGAAAGTCTTTTGTGGGTTCTAGAAGAGTGCCTAACTAACTGTTGCAAAATAGGCTCTGGTGTAGATGAACCAGAGGGAGGAGAACCAGAATTAGAGGAATCAGGGTCATACACATAATGATTAAAAGACTCAGGTACTATAGAATGGTGATTTATGTGTATGGCAGGAGTAGGAACAGTTTTAGAAACAGTAGGATCAGGAACAGACTCAACATTCTCAGGAATAATAGTACTGGTAGGAAAGAAGTTAGTAGAATTCTTACTGTTGAGAAAGGGAAAGTATTCCTCATGAAATACTACATCTCTTGAAATAGTTATTTGCATTGTTTGAAGGTTCAAAACTTTGTAACCTTTCTTGTTATAAGGGTACCCCACAAAAATACATGGTAAAGCCCTGGGTTGAAATTTTGTTTTGTGAGTGACGAGTAGAAGTGAAGCATAGGCATCAAAAGACTTTAAGATGTGAATAATCATGCTTAACTTTAAACAATTTTTCGTAAGGTGTTTTGTAGTTTAGAACTGTGGAAGGAAATCAATTTATCAAATATGTGGCTATCAACAAATATTCACCCCAATAAATTATGGGTAAATGAGACTGAAATAATAAAGCCCTGGCAGTTTCTAGTAAGTGCTTGTGTTTTCTCTCCACAACTCCATTTTGCTGTGGAGTAGAGACACATGAGGTTTGATGGAGAATACCTTTTGATTTAAAGGAATCAGATTGATGTGTACCAGTACCTAGCTCAAAAGCATTATCTGATCTAATAATTTTAACATGGGAATTAAATTGTCTTTCAACCATAGAAATGAAAGATTGTATGATAGAAAAAGCATTGGATTTGGTACTTATCAAATGAGTCCAAGTGGCTCTACTAAAATAATCTACAATAGTCACAAAATATTTAAAACCATCATGTGTTGAAGATTTATAGGGCCCCCAGGTATCCACATGTATTAATTCAAAGACATATTTGGTAGATATTATAGTAGATGAGAGTGGTAACCTAGTTTTCCTAGCCATAGGACAAATAATACATGGACAAGTGAATTTTAAGGAAGAGGAGGAAACTGGAATAGTATGCTTCATATTTCTTAAAGACATATGGCCTAGTCTATAATGTCATATCTTTTCTTTTACATTTGAATAAAAAAAACTGGAACAACTAGTAAACACATGAGCAGAATTTGTAAAAGACAGACAACTTGGACTTAAATTGAACATGTTCTTTAGACTTGAACTGGAATTCTTCTTCTTAGGCTTGAGAATATATAGGCCTCCATCTTCTTTACCAAGAACCGGAGGGCTCTTCAGTGAAGGGCCCTGCAACATGAGACAAGAATTAGGCGTAAATAGAAGAAATTTGTGAAGATATTTGAAGAGTTTGTGAACTGATAGCAAGTTAAACTTGAAAGAAGGTATATAAAGTATATCATGAAGCACCAGATTAGACAGGAGACAAATAGAACCTGATTGAGTAACCTTGACTCTATGAGAATTTGGTAGATTAACCATTATAGGTTTGGTCAATAATGTGAGATTTGTAAAAAGATCTTTATCAAAAGTCATGTGCTCAGTAGTCTAAAATTCAAGAATCACTATTGATATGTAACAAACAAGCATAAGAATTAAAGAACTGCACCATACCAGCACAACTTAGGTTGATAGATGCTTCAATGGTGTTGGTATTCTTTTGATTCATCTGTTCTAAAATCTGCATAAGCTGAGAAACTTTTTATGGACCCAAACTCTTTAAATCTGAACTAATGTCATCTGAATGGGAGGCTTCACCAGTGGTATAAACTTGGTTAGATTGAGCTTGTCCCTGATACTTCTTAGATTTAGTGAACTTCTATCCCTCTGGATAACCATGAAGTCTATGACATTTTTCAATGGTATGATTTATTTTCTTACAATAATTGCAAAACAAAGATCCTTTCTTAAATTCAGAATTGTTGTAGTTAGCCTTATAGTCATTGAACTTCTTTCCATGATAATTTTGAACCAAAAAGGATGCTGAATCCGTCGGATAGGTAAGTGCAACATGAATTTTCCTTTGCTTTTCATCGTGAATGACTAGGGAGTATGCTTGACCAATAGTAGGCAAGGGGGAAGACAACAAGATATTGCTTCTAACACCAATGAATGTGTCGTTTAGACCCATAAGGAATTGCAACAACCTTTCATCTTGGTGTGCCTTAATTTCTTTGACTTTACCACCACAGGTACAGTCACAAGAACAAGTAGAAAATGTATTAAGAGCATCTAGTTCGTCCCATAAGCTTTTCATTTTGGTAAAATAGCTAGAAATGCTAGAGTTTCCTTGTGTCACAACACTAAGTTCCTTTTGTAATTGAAACAATTTTGCACCACTTGCTTGACTAAATCTGTCTTCCAGGTCAGACCACAAGACTTTTTCACTTTGGGAATATAGAACACTCTTAGCAATTTCTTTTGAGAAAGAATTGAGCAACCAAGAAAGAACCATATCATTGGATCTGATCCAATGTTTGAGCAAACCAGATTCAGCATCAGGAACAGCTAGGGATCCATCAATGAATCCTAGCTTGTTCTTAGCTGAAAGAGCTATCACCACTGCTCTCCTCCAGCCTCCATAGCTTCTGCCATCAAAGATAGTGGAGACCAGATTCATGTCGGGATAGTCTGAAGGATGTAAATAAAAGGCATGTGATGAATCTATTGTATCAGTTATAGTAGATCCATCACTCCTTTCAATAGAGGAGTTACTGGTATTTTCAGTAAGAGGAGGGGGAATTTCTGCCATCGTAAATCAAAAAAGAGAGGAAAAATATGAATTGATTTTGCAGGAATTCTATACCCGCTCTGATACCATGTAAATATAAACAAAGTATAAACAAATATTGTAGAAAGAATTTTCTCTAAATTTCTGTGTAAAGCTGTACCAGGACTAGTATATTTATACATGAAAAAAAAAAAATATTTTCTAACAGATTTGGACAAGTGTACTTTTATTATTTGCTCTACACTAACTAACTAATGTGCTGGATAAATGGGCCCAATATAAGTATATACAATTGAATCTGAATCTGTGGGCCTGAATCTGAAAAGACCTTACTTGTGGGAAGCCCACAATACTTACTAGGGCAACTCTTTCTTTCAGATTATCACAACTCCAATAATAACAAGCATTTTAAGATGGATGAAGTAATAGGTAATCACAAATTATGGCTTCTGCTTAATTACGGCAAACACGTGCACTTGTTTGGCAAATCAGAATATAAAACATAGACCTGGTATAAATTATTCGACTAGAATGATGTTCTCTCCGGAATTTGCAAAAACAAAGAATGGAAAATGCTAATCACTAAAAAATTAACGACAAAGAGAAAGAAGACAGAAAAAGACAGTAACAAAATGGAAAGGAAAAGAGAATTCTATGCTGGCATTTGATTCCTTCTTGTTTGGGAATCTTTATGCACACGTGAAATACAGTGCTCCATTGACGACTTTTGCTGGTAAAAACTACTCTCATATTCAGTATTTAATTTATTTATTGTACTTAAGTGATAAATTCAAAATTATAATTTAATAAAAATTATATACAATAATATACCCAATATTAGCCCACAATATGAGTCTGATTAATAAAAATTATTATATCTAAAAATACATCATATAGAGTATGTAGGAAAAAAGTGGTGGTTTGATTAGAGCAACCCATCAGACATTTGTTTGGGCCTGAGTAGCACCGGACCGTTATCCTTCCACTGCACAGAGCGGGAGCTATTCGTTGCTCTGTGAAACCAGCCTCACGCGGTCTGCCCCACTTCAGGAGCCAAGCAGCCCAAGCTTTCGCATGGACCACGTGGCCCAACTCTGAGCTTGGAGAGGGCGAGCCAGAAATTAGCTACCCAAGCCCTGCCTTTTGGACAGGCCCAACATTCCACCACATTAATGCCCCCACATGGGTTACAAGCTCTCGTGACTGAGCTCGGCGATTGACGTACTCTTCTGAAGTTAATATAAGGAGCAAATTGTTATGTTAATTAGGCGATGTGGGATAGGAACTGCTTCGAAATTAATTTAATACGTAAACAGGCCATTATTTTATGTGTAGATTAAATTGTGAAAACAAAAGCTAATTACGAAAATTTCAGACATGTTTTCACCCACGAATAAACAAATAATCTATATCTATATCTATATCTATCTATTTATATTATTATAAAAGCATGAATACATTGTCGGTTTATAAAATAACCTTATATATTAAGCATAATAACTCATAATATACCAAAATAATCCTAAAATATTAAGAAGAATAACTCATAAGGTAAGAACATAAATGCAATAACCTATTTTTTGGCTACAATACCTTGTTTGCTAGGTTTTAATATTTAAAATTTTAAAATTTTAAAATTAATAAATTTTGTCTATTAAATTCTTATAAAAAATATGTAGGAATGTTTAATAAAAATAATTTCATAAGAATCATCCGTATTAACAATACATTATCACTCCATAATATCCAATGATATATATTAAATAGATAGCATAAAGAGTTAAAATTGAGAAAAAGTTACCCACGATAATATATTTTTATATTATATTTGAACTATTTTTCTACTCAAATAATATTTTTAATTAATTTTTTGTGTAATTTTAAAATATATCCAATTATTAAACAACAACCAAAAAAATATTTAAGAATATAAATGTATGATAAAGAGGAAAAAAATGATTCGTAGAGTCAATACCACTAATGATTCTACAAACATAAAAATCTACAGTGAAAGTCATATCAATCTTTTATTCTTTGAAAATAAAATTTATAGTGAATAATTTATAATTAATATAAAATATTCAAAACAAGAGATGAACTAATATTAAGATCTGAATCAACATAAAATAAATTATTTTAAGTTAAAATAAAAAAATTAAATCTTTTAATTAATTATTTAGCAAGAGAAACCAAAATAATTATTTTTTAAATTTATCATAGAAGTAAAATTCTTATTCAAGTTAAAAAAATCTTAGCATACATAAATTTATTCCATAAAATAAGCGTTAGAATACAAAGTAAAAATGTTAGTATATTATTAAGAATAAAAATGCTATACAAGTGACTGAAGAAGCACAATGAAAGCTAAATCCTAATCAAGAGCAAGCTTTCTATACTATATTATAAAGAGTCAACTATGGTATATTTCTATGTCATGCATTAGTTGCAAATATCATATCAAGAGGCATGATACTGTTAGCAATAATAAGTGGTGTACCAACAACGATTTTATTATGAGGCCAAATAACTTAAAATAACTATCACAAATATATCAAAGCAGAGCAATGGTGCTAAATTTATAAGGAAAGAAAAATTGATAATATGGGATGAAGAACTTATGGCAAAGTGTCAAACGATTGAAATAATTGTCCGGAATTCTTATCAATGAATCGTTTTGTGAAAAATTAATGGTTTGGGGGGTGATTTCTGTCAAGTACTACCAGTAGTTTCAAAATCGACAAAAGCAAATACTGAAAAAACTAGCTTGCCAAAGTTATACTTCTTGCCTCAATGAAAAAGATTCGACTTACCAGAAATATAAAGTAAGAATAGATCCAGTATTCAGTGTCTTCTTGCTGCGTGTCGGAAACGAAGAAGAGCATCCAATAAAAGATGATTTGGTTTTTCTTGAGCACCTGGTTATCAATCTCAATGGTAATAGTAGTGCATTTAATAAGAGAAATATTTCTATCATTAGGTTAAAATGTAATTTGTGCAAATCGCATGATAGAATTGAAAAGATATCTTAGCTAGCAGAAATGAATATGTTGATCAACTAAATAAAATGTTAATTGTAAAACTTTATAATGAAAATAAAATATTTTTCAATTTTTGACTCAGCAGAAAATGATGCCAATAATTACTACCAAAAAGAATATTTAAATACTTTAATACCAAATGACCTTATACTATACATGTTTGTTATCAAGTTTATTATTTTTTTACGTATGTTAGTGTCACTGTATATATAATAGACTAAGTTAAAATTGATATTCCATTATATAGGTTAATTTAAAAAATATATATGTCGTCATGCTATAGAAAAACTTAGATACACCGAATAGCTTATGTATTAGCACACGGATAGGATAATCGAGAGAGATTCTCCTGAAAACCAATCCACTACGAATTCGTGCATATCTTCACCGATCTTAAATTAGTTCATCTAGTAAGGTTGAGACTTAGTCGAGAGAGGAGTTTCTACTAAACAGTTGAATCAATAATGAAGTGAATCCGAAAGACTCACTTGAACATTAGAAGTGAATTATTTAGAGTTAGATCCTCAAACGTTTATCTCTCACCTATCCTATCGACCCTATTTTCTTCCAATTGATATCCTTCTTTGCTTATTACTTTTGGTCAATTGTCATTAGTCAATTACGTCTAGAGTCTTAGTTAAGTTTAGTTCTTATTCATATAAATCTCAATTGTTGATCATCTTGGATAACAATCTAGCTACAAACTACGATAATAACTGTTTAATTTCAATCCCTGTGGATACGATAATTTTCTATACTATATTCGACTGGCGAGCATATTTAGGTGTGTGTTTTGAGCTCGTCAATCATTCTCCAGTCCGCTAAGAATGTAATTCTTGCATAAAAAATCGGAGTGCTTCCCTGCCTCAATCGCACTAAAACGTTCATTCTTAGGAGTTGATTTCGCAGAACTAGAATGTCCTCTTTGATGAACTTCTGTAGAATTAAAGTAATAAAATAGAAGAACATCTTTTGTTGCCACCATTTGAAGTCAATCCTGAAAACTTTTTCGGGCTTTTTCGCCGGAGCCGATGGTGGAACAGAACGACTGGAAGAAGCAACATTGCTCGTAGAGCCAACCACAAGAGTTCCTGTTTCTGTCATTTCTGTTAATCACAAAACAGAAACAAAATTAATTAACGGTGAAGTATTTAAAATCTTCAAACCCAATAACTTTAACAGAAACATATTAAACACAACGGTGAAAATTTTATTTCTTCAAACTGAATACTAAAGGAGTAGAATATCTGAAGATTTTAGTCTCCAAAATGAGAGTAGAAATCACTAGAATTTAGTCTTCCACAAACAAAATATAAGATGAATACAGAAAAATAAATTAACTTCCTTAAGCTTGTTAATAATATGCATTCGAAAATATATTCAAAACCAGTAGCAATGGAAAAAATCAGAAAAGTAGAAGAACAAAAAATGAATTTGACCCCACTGAATTCACAGTGTTTTCTTAAGAAACTTAATTCCCTCCTAGTACCCGAGGTTTTGGATTATTTCCTCACAGCATAGAACGAATAACCTCATTGGTGTAGCGGTACTTCAAACCCCAGTGATCAACGAACTCAAAGAACAGTAGTAAATCACACTTACTGCTTTCTTTTCTGTTAAATCCGAAGCCGAAGCCGAGGGAGCGCCGACGATGGCACGAGGCTTGCCTTCTCCTTAACTCTTTAAAAGCTAGAATCAGAGCAATTATACATATACCCATCAAAAGTCTATTCATCTTTCAATATTGGACAATATCCCTTTGTCAAGGAGGGAAAATCAAAATTTTATTTTCCCCTTCATGCTTTCCTAAGTTAAGGGTCTATTGGAAACATCCTCTATATCCTCACAAAGTAGAGGTATTTGCCTAAACATTACCCTCCCCAACCTCACGACGTAGGATAATACTAGATATGTTGTTGGTGTATATCTACTGCTTTGAGATAAATATCAAATGCGAATAAATATTACTTCTGGTGAACAAAGGCAATTTCTTGATAAATAAAAGTAATCTTTGACTACGAAAATTATAAATTTGAGAAGACCGTCCTTGTTCCGATACTTTCTTCATTCGATTCCTTCTTTGCTTAGATCAATCAGTTGACACGTGTTTTATATAAGTAAAATGACTTAGGCAAATTCGTCATATAGAGTATATTTCGGTCTTAGATTTTCCAACGTATTTATGCCAAAACTTACCAGAGTAAATAATCATCCCTTAATCAAGTTTTCACCTTTTTTAAAAATAAAAAATTAAGGTAAGACATCCCTTGATTGCTCTGAGGTATTAATTTTCCTTCCCACATTAAATTGTTTATTCAACTTCTGTTCCAGTTCTCCAAGCCAAGACAACTCAATTGCATAAAGACTGATGGACCACAATGCCATTTGTAGCAAAAAGTGGTGGTTTGATTAGAGCAACCCATCAAACATTTGTTGGGCCTAAGTAGCACCTACTCATTCTTTGTAACAGTCTCGTTTGTTTCGTTGACTTTTATAGTAAAATATTGTTATATAGGGGATGTTGTTATAGAGAAATCTGACTGTACCCTTTTTGTAAGAGCCATAGGACAAATCTATCATTCTCAAATCTCACATAGACCAAGAGATTATATTTTTAAATTTTTGTTATTTACCAAATTTTTGGTGAATTGTGGTAATATTTTTGTGTTAATTTTTTTTTTGTTTTCGATATTATTCAAATAATAACAATTTTTATAAGATATTCCACATAATTCTAAGGACTTCTATTATGTAGAATTTCTTCTCTTTATTGAACTAGCTTAGGTGGAATTAATATTCTATCAGTTTTAGGAACTCACTTTTTTTTTTTATCTCAAACACTTCATTTAATGCTACACAGCCTATACATATATAAATAGGAGTATTTGTTTTCCATTGTCAAAGCACTTAACATAAAGATGGACAGCTAAAGAAATTCCCAAATTGTTGAGGTTTAAGTTACATAAAGTAATCTATATTCCTTCCTTCTCCATTCATATACATTATTAACCACATTCATAAATCCATCCAACAAACAACATTACAGTAAACAAACAATATAGTTCTGAAATTTGAAGAATGCTCAAAAGCTAGCATAACTGATCTTTATAGGCGTGACTTTGCAGGATCCATTGTTGCACTCTGCACAACAAAATTTCAAAACCCTCATAATAATAACAACATTGCATATGGATTTAACTTATATACACTCATATTGTCTATAAATTCTTACATTATCAGTGCATTTTAATATTGTCGCGGTAGGCTAAGCTACTAATCTCGTGGTCATTTGTAGTTATCTTTTGAATTGCCTGTTTTATGAAAACTGTACACGCTACTGTATCATGTAAACGATCAGCCCTGTGCACAAGGTATTCCGCGTTCACACAGGGTCCGGGGAAGGATAACATCTCAAGGGGTGTGATATAGGCAGCCTACCTTAATGCAAGTATTAGTGGCTGCTTCCACGGCTCGAAACCGTGAGTTATAGGTCACACAGAGACAACTTTCCCGTTGCTCCAAGGCTCCCTTCCACAGTATTGTCTCATGTATTAAAGTTAAAGTCCAATGCCTATTATAGACATGAGATGGATAGGGGGTGGAAAGTATTCAGGATAGATAATCAGGCTATGAAACAGTGTATTCCATGTAGAAAAACAACATAATGAATCCCAAGATACTCACCAGAGGAATCCCAGTAGCAGCTTTATCAGCTAGGTAAGCACAAGGCTTGAAAAAGTTTCCATACATTCTTGCCCACTCATCCAATCTTGAACTAATGTATTTTGAGCCAAGTGTATCTGCCCAATATATGATCCCTCCCCTGGCCAACAAGTATTCAATCAGATCTTCATTACTATTAGAATATTTTCTTCAGTCATGATGGTTTTTTATGGAAGAAGAAAATGTGCGCGCGCACGTGCACACATTCAATATATAAAAACATAGACCTGTAAGGGGGGAACCCTGTGCCCATGACAGAAGCAATGTCAAGATCAGCAGCTTTGACAGCAATGCCTTCAGCAAGTAATCTACATGCTTCATTAACTACAGGGAACAAAATCATTTCGACGATATCCTTGTCCGAGAGTTTTGCCAGCTGAATCAAGTACAAAACACTCAAGTGTAAGAGATTGACAGAGTAATACAGAATGATATCAACTATAGTACTTTTTAAAAGGAGAGAGAGAAACCTTAGGATCAATACTGACACCAGAAATCTGTCTTGCCTTCTCAATATATTTCCTAATTTCTGGATCAGGCTTGGCTTCGCGTCTTTCATCGTATGTATAGAACCCTCTCTGAGTCGTTTCGCCTACAATAAGTGTGTCAAACTTCCATTCCGAGGGGTCATGATCTCTAAGTATAGTTCTTATTTATAGACATAGTTCAAACCATCATTTGTAATAGGCCTAAGATCTCAAAATAGAGAATTTGTACCTAATCTTTTATCTTCTTGCAAAAGCGGAATAAGCATGGACCTGTAAGTTCTATCGGGCATACTTCGTGCAAATTGAGCTTCAGCAGCCATTGCAACATCAATCCCAATAAGATCACACAGTCTGCATGTAGGAAATCAAACTAAGTCATTGTCCGTCGTATGAACAAAGTGTCACATTAGAAGTTGAAAAGAAAAAGAAGTCACACACAAAGCATACATATACTCTTAATGCTATGAGGCCTTTTGGAAAAACCTATGCAGCTTAGCTCAAACTAGACAATATTATACCATGTTAAGAGTGTCTTTGAGTTGGTTTAGCTCGGTGGTCATTGTAGCAAAGGCACACTTATTTGACAAATAAAACTTCTCAGATATTTTACCTGAACGGACCCATAGGCATTCCAAATTTAGTAAAAGCTTTATCAATGCAATATATGTCAGTTCCATGTTCAACAAGCAAAAGAGCAGCTTGGGTATAAGGAAAGAACATCCTGTTGACAGCAAAACCAGTGCAATTCCTTACTACTACAGGTGTTTTCTTTATCTTCTTTCCAACATCAAGCAAGTCTACTATTACTTGTGGAGATGTCTTTTGAGCGCGAACGATTTCCAGAAGTGGCATCACATGAGCCGGACTGCACCAGATTACAATAATCAGTAAGTAGAACAAATGAGGAAAGTACAAATAAACTGTTACAACATTTCCAGCAGAACATCACCTGAAAAAGTGAGCGCCAATAATACGATCATGAGATTTGGTCTTTTCCACAATCAAATTCAAGTCAATTGTAGATGTATTACTAGCAAGTATACAATGTGGAGAGCAAAACTTCTCTAGATCAATAAATATTTGCTGCTTTAAAGGTATGTCTTCAGTAACAGCCTATTTTACATGTATTAATAGAAAGCGACAATAAGATATGAGTTGGAAAAGATAGAGGATTTACAAAACTGATGAGCATATAGATGATACCTCAATGACCATGTCAACATCTCTAAAGCTTTCATAATCAAGAGTACCCTTGAGTAGGGAGAGAGCTTTTTCAAGCTTCTCTTCACTCAATTTTCCTCTATTGACGCGGCGTTGCAGATTTCCTGAGTGATTAAATAATGTATTTGTCACATATAATCATATCAAGTGTGATAAGTTAAAAGTAGTATGACAGCAAAAGAATGACCTTATTACCTTTTACTCTATCAATCCCAGCCTCTATAAATTTGTCATTAACTTCTTTTAAGATCACAGGATAATTATTAAGAAGTAATGCAGTTGCAATTCCAGAACCCATTAATCCACCTCCAACAATCGCAACTTTCTTAACTTGTCGTGGCACTAATCCCAGATCAGTCACCCCTGCAACCTGTTTGTGTTAAGAGAGAAAATCAGTAAGTTATAACTTTAATACAACATCTTGTAATTACAGTCAAACCTCTCTATAACAGCCTCATTTGTTCCGGAGTTAGTTTGGTTGTTATAGCGAAGAGTTGTTACAGAGAACATATATTATAACACAGCATAAAAATTGATTCCATAAAAAACTTGGCTTTATAGTGAATAGCTATTATGTAGAGAACGACTGTCACCTTAGTAGTTCCACGCTGGGCAAAGAAAATGTGGACTAAGGCCTTACAAGTGTCTGAACGAAGAAGAACTTCGAATGTTTCATACTCCTGTAACAGCAGAGTATGCTTACATTTGTGATAAGGGATTTTACAGATTAAAAAGTAGAGGCGGATCCAGAATTGAACCTTGATAAGTCCAGCACGTGGACCGGACACTACGCCTTCTTCAATAACATCAATGTAGGCTAAAGGATGATAAATATTTGGAGCCTGTTTGATGGCCTGAGCTCTAGCAAACTTTAGTATTTCTCTTGCCTCGCCAATAGACTCTGTCTTGTCATTTCTGTGAAGAGTGTGAATCCAAGGTCTTTTGCGCTCCCAAATATCGAGTGCCCATTTACGAGCAGCATCCAGTAATTGGTGTGATGAAACTATAGCATCAACAAGGCCAAGGTCAAGAGCTTCCTCCCCTTTAACAAGTTTTGCTGTCTGCATAATGTGTGAGACAAAAAAGGTGAATTTGGATCAACAAGAACCAGTTTTTTTTCTTACTTTTGTGCCAACACTGAAATCTCAAGGTGAATTTGGATCTTACTAGCAACATTTCGAGGGACTTAGCAAGTCCCACAAGGCGTGGAAGTCTCTGAGTACCTGAAATATTGCATTACAACAAAATATGATAACAAGTTTAAGTGAATCCAGGCATTCCATTTATATAATATTAATAACTAGTGTTAGAACTTGGATATAATTTCATACTGTAGGGATTTACAGCACACTTCCACAAAATTCAACAAATTGTCAATACAACACAGAGTGATATTTGTTAAACCAAAAGTTTAAGTGAACCAAAAGGAGCTTTTATTTCTCCAATCTCCACAGTTAGCTTTTTACTTCAAAGTTATGCTACTACTTTCTGCATCCAGTTTCATACCATGACTAGCATTTTTTGAAGAGTTAAATTACTTTTTCCTTTTGCTACAAGTTGTTTACATTACCTAAACATTCTTTTGCTATAATTTTTTTGTGATTTGCAGTATATTTTGATGTAATTTCTAAGCATTTCGAAAATTTAAGGAAAAAAAAGTTCACACCAAATATTATGTTGGATATGCGAACAAAAGCCCTACATTGGTAGCTGAAAGATTGGGAGCCTACATATAAGGTGCATGGATCTCTTAACGGTGAGAGGCCATTTAGGAAAAACCATGCGGACTCGGCCCAAAGAGGACAATATTACACAATGCTAAGAGTATCATTGGGCCGTTTTAGCCCAAAACTGGTATCAGGTTCAACGGGACGGGTATGCGATGGCAGAGTGACAGTGCGGGGCTCGGTTTGCTTATACTTATGGGCTTGGAGACGCGCACACAAAAAGAAGCTAGTTGAGGGTTTCGGTTGCCATAAATACTCTAACGATACGGATGGCACACAATGAAACTCAAAAATTGACCCGTTCATCGTGGTAATGGATCACGTGAAACTAATTCGAGGGGAAGACACGTGGATCGTGGTGGTGGGCCACGTAGAACTTAATTCAAATAGGAAATTATTGAGTGTGCGAACAAAGTCGGAAAAAACTGTACAGGCTTGATCCAGAGGGAACAATATCACACATTAGTAAAAGTATCATTGGGTCATGGAGTATTTTCTCTCCTAACCGACCAAAACATACAAAGAGGAACCTTCTATGAATCTTCCTTCAGGAGTCCAAACTTTCTTATTTTTCAACTTTCCATGACATGTCCTACGTATAGATTCCATTCGATCTCTTGATTCTTTAAAAGAATTTGTTTCTTGGTTTGGCATCAATATATCGAATGCGACATTTTGTCCATACCTATACTACATGGTTAGAGGTCACGCACAATGTATAACAATACACAGGTAACTTATGTGAACTAACGACACGTAAAATTTTTCTTACATTATCAAGTTTACGTAACCTACAACAATAAGTAATTATTTATATAAATCTGATTTCATCCCCGAGAAAATAAAGTAAATGATCTGTTGTAACTTTTAATCAGTGGCGAAGCCACATAATTACAAGTTGATCACCCTTCGTCAAAAAATTATACTGTATATACAGATAAAATATTACGTTTTAGAGGTATATAACAAAAATTAAGCACTCTTTGTCGGAATTTTTTTCACTTCATTCAAATTTGAATACCCTTGAGTAAATTTCTTGCTTCGCCACTGCTTGTAATATGTTAAAATATACTGATATAATGTAAAGAGGAGTGGACGAAGCAACAGACAAGCCTGCATACCTCCAAATCCAGGAATTATACCAAGGTGAAGTTCTGGCAATCCAAGTTGTGCATTCGGAGTGGAAATCCGTGCATGACAACACTAATTCAAGCACAAAAAAAAAAAAAAGAGTTAGCAAATTAAATGGATTCATCAGCAGAGAATTAAAGATGTAATTTAACATGTTCGTACCATTGCAATTTCTAATCCTCCACCTAATGCATAACCATCAATCGCCGCCACTAAAGGTTTTCGTGCAGCTTATAACATCAAAGACAAGTAAGACTAAATTAACAATTTAAGAACTGCATTCAATTTTGCTGCTAGTTAAGTACGTAGAAGGAGCTCTAAGTTAGAATGCAATAGCCTACATCTCTGCCGCAGAAGGTCGGATGACAATTTATGGTGTGTTGGTATATGGAAGTCATTTTTAGTAAAAAGTGCTACGTGAACGGGAATACTTTATGCACCGGACTATCTTTTTTTTCTTCATGCATGTTTTCGATGTTTGGACCTTGGTGAGTGCAAGATATTTTTTCTTAAAAATACATATATTAAAGATTAATAATAATATATTAGCAAATGAGAGAGTGTTATGATGGAACTTTTGAGTATTAATAATTGATAATAGTGTCTACAAGTTATAGTTGGAACAAGTAATATAATGTTCAAAATTAAAATAGCTTTAAGGAAAATGACTTCTACCCATAAATGAGGGAAGTCAGTTTCCCTATTTTGATGATTAATAGTTTTCCTAGAAAATGTCTTATGTCATACCAAAAAATGGTCTTGCTCATAGAAATTATTTTTTTCGAAAAATGACTTTCGTGTTATCAAACACACCCTTAAACTGCATCCAACTTAACGTCTCAAAGGTAGAAAGATAAAGCAAAAGGCATACCTTCCACAGTGTCGGTGAGAATATCAACTGATATATAACCAGGTTTTGGTTGTGCAACTGTAATATTTGGCAGACTGAAATTAGCCAAGGAAAATGGTGCAGTAGAGCACTAGCATGCAAGGGCTTAGTTAGTCCGTAAAATACATCTAACTTTAGTACAAACTTTATATTTGTTTTAATTAGAAAATTCATTTAATATATGTACAACTGAATTTCCTATAAGTAACTTCTATAAACTTTAAATTCTAACTCCCCTCAGCTAGCATGTAGTTTCAGATTGCTAGAATGTTTACCTTTTCCTTGTTGCAAGTCAGCAAAGGACGAGATATGAAAACCACTCGAGAAATTGCCTTGATAACCTGTCAAGATACAACCTTATTAATACCCTTATTAGCAAGAAGATTTTTTTTTATATATATATATATATATATTTCACATTTATAAATGAATGTGATTTCATCAAATATACCTATCACAACAATGGCCTTCACATCATCTCTCCTTAAGCCTTCCTCTAATTTCATTTCCAAGCTGTACAAAACTAAAAAGAAAATGCGGTACATTGAAGAGTGGGTTCAAGTATATTGAGCTTTAAATTCGTAAAATTTAACAGCTACCACTTCTTCTTTTTCTTTCTTTTAAAACGAAGAGAAAAATTATGCTTTCATAAACAAATTTTACCATCAAATTTTGTACTAACAAGGAGAAACTCAATACACGAGACCATGATAAGAAAGGTTAGATTTTTACGAAATAAATTATCCGACCTCATGCAGGGGAAAGTAATCCTTATAACAACTACAAATTAAATAATATAAAAAATATCAAAGTTTCCAATATATTTTTAATATTAGGAAAATGTTGAAACTACTAGGGCAAGGCAATCCGGTACACAAATTAAAGCATCCTGCATGGGTATAATATAGACAGTATAATATAGACAGCTTACTCTAACGTAAATATTAGTTGTTGCTTCCTTGGCTTGAACAATATTAAAACAATAGTGAAAAAGGTCGAAAGGAAAAAGAGGAGATGTATGAAGTTCTTAACATACCATCTAAGGAAAGAGAATTGACAGGAGGGTTAATAATGGTGATAACAGCAACTCCATCAGCTCCAACCTCAATGGTACTACTCTTTGAGTTCATTTTGCTACGAAGTTACAATCTCAAACTCGACAGAATGGATGTGGGATTGTTGAGAGTTGTTTTAAGGAAAAGACATTTGATGTATATTGAAGGCATTGTGAACAATGACGTAGGGAGTGTTTGCATGCGAAGCCAGAAAACTCAGGGTGTTTAAAATTTAAACATTATTTGTCTGTGGGTTATGCGAAGGGTGTTCAACGTCTATTTTTGATCAATAACAAATAATATTTTGCTTTATGCATAGTATAATTTTTCGGTGAAGAGTGGTCAGGGACGGATCTAAAGGTGTAAGTATGGTGTTCCCGGGAACCCAATAGCTTCTGGCCAAATTCCGTATTTGTATTAAAAAATCATTCAATGTATAAGAATATGTAGCTGAGAACTCAGTTCTTTAGTCCGTTTATTATAACATATTAATTTAAAGTTGATATAGTAACCCATTAACTTAAAATTCTGGATCCGCCTCCCAGGGTGGTCAACTGTATAGCTTCACTCCTGTGTGCATGCATAATTCGAGAGAAAGCAACGTAACAAACAGTCAAACATAAGGAACATCACATGCAATTCATGTTTAGTTTCTTCGTTGCGTTTGTTATGACATCCTCAATCCTAGCACTCTCACTACCGATCGATGCATTTGGGCAACACTATTAATTTTATTTTCAATATAAGATTCTACATTACTAATTAATGTGGGAATTAGGTGTGACATCCTATAGTTATTAGAGTAACTAGTTTAAATTATATATATATATATATAATTTAAACTAGTTACTCTAATAACTATAGGATGTCACACCTAATTCCCACATTAATTAGTAATGTAGAATCTTATATTGAAAATAAAATTAATAGTGTTGCCCAAATGCATCGATCGGTAGTGAGAGTGCTAGGATTGAGGATGTCATAACAAACGCAACGAAGAAACTAAACATGAATTGCATGTGATGTTCCTTATGTTTGACTGTTTGTTACGTTGCTTTCTCTCGAATTATGCATGCACACAGGAGTGAAGCTATACAGTTGACCACCCTGGGAGGCGGATCCAGAATTTTAAGTTAATGGGTTACTATATCAACTTTAAATTAATATGTTATAATAAACGGACTAAAGAACTGAGTTCTCAGCTACATATTCTTATACATTGAATGATTTTTTAATACAAATACGGAATTTGGCCAGAAGCTATTGGGTTCCCGGGAACACCATACTTACACCTTTAGATCCGTCCCTGACCACTCTTCACCGAAAAATTATACTATGCATAAAGCAAAATATTATTTGTTATTGATCAAAAATAGACGTTGAACACCCTTCGCATAACCCACAGACAAATAATGTTTAAATTTTAAACACCCTGAGTTTTCTGGCTTCGCATGCAAACACTCCCTACGTCATTGTTCACAATGCCTTCAATATACATCAAATGTCTTTTCNATATATATATATATATATATTTTCCCATTATATAAAAAAAGAAAGATAGTCGACCAAAGACATATATGTCATTGCAAAAAATTTATATATTATTTGAAGTAGTAAATTACCTCTTTAGGGGTGTGAGTCCCCTTGAAAGTTCTCTTTATTCACTGTACTAACAATTTCTCTTAATTTGGTTGTATACAAGACATGAAGTAAAATCAATAGTAAGTTTTTTTTCATCTTTTATCGTATTGTAAAGAATGATGTTGTTCGTGTTAACTTTCATCAAGTAGCTGATTGTTTCCACTGTTGAAACTCTTGCGAAACCAATTTGGAGGTATTCAAGAATAGTTTACAGATAGATTGGTAAGCTTCTTATTCTAGAAAATTTGTTAATATAGATGGCACTTGTAGCATTAATGTATTCTCTTGTAAAATATTCAAATAGGAAAATAATACCATTGAAATTAAATTTTCAATGTGTTGTTTATGTTTGATATGGATGTTAAAAATGAGTATTATAACACATAGTCTTTTTATGTTAATTGGAGCAATTTAAACAAATTATAATTTATAGTTTTGATTTTAAGTAAATTATTAAAATAAACTAATTATAAATTGTGATCCATAATATCATTCTCTATCCGTGATTAAATGGATATAACAAGGATCAATTTATTTATCAAAAAATTAATCGAGCCTCGACGAACAATAATTTTAAGAGTATAATGTTGGGCCCGTATACGGACATTTCCTCATCTAGTATATAGATACACACGTATTGTATATGGTCAAAACAGGGTTCGCCCTTTGTGTGACTAATCAAGGCTGGAATATGATAGATTGAGGTTCGACCTCGAATTATATCGAACCAAGGTGCGAGGTTAGATCGTAAAGTTCGACCCCGAGACCGAACAAAATCGAGATCAGGCGAGATCGAGGGAAATTTGCCAAGTCGAATAATAGAAGAATGAAATATCCACGATCGGTTGTAGATCACGATGGAAATCTCGGCATGTATCAAGGATAGGCCGAATAATTAGCTAATCATGAGATTTCTTACCTCGTATAGAACTATATCAAATGTAGGACTCCCCTACTATATAAAGGGGGTCTGATCATTTGTAAAAGAGATCACATTTACGTAACATAAAGCAATATACTATCCTTTTCTAGATTTTATTATCTTGTTACTCTGTTCATACATCAGTTGAAACATCTTTGGTTCAAGGGTGATCGAATTTGAGGGCCAAGGCACTTCGATTCATGTGGTTTGCATCTATTCTCTTATCGTCAATTTCAATATTTATCTATTCTCTTAATTTGTACCAAGTTATATCACGTATCCTAAAAACCGCGTATAAATTCAATTGTTATCCAATTTTAGGGTAACCAGTTTGGCGTCCACCGTAGGATTAAGGATAATAGTGATTATCTGGTACAAACTTTCATAACACACACTATTTTACACTTGTTCTGCTGAGTATCTTTGATTCTAGGATAAAAATGTCGTACTATCAGTCAGCACCCGTACACTTGGACAATGATTTCGGTCACCACGACGAAAATGATAACTTAGCACCAAGGAACAACGTACCTCCAGTTGGCCTCGATGGAGTTGCGGCTACAGATCCAATCGACGTCAGCTCGTATGTAGCCATCAATGAAAATTTGACCGTTTTTCCCGAGAGTAACGTCCATAGGGATGTTCGGTCAGCCGCTCAAAGCACGCACGACAAGGAAGAGGGCGGGATCAACCTTCGAGTGATCTTCAAAATGTTGCAGGCTCAACAAGCAGCAATAGCCTAGCTCCAAAACCAGAATCATCCACCAAGCATGATCGAGCCCGAGTCATACCAGGAATTTGTCCACATGGTCGAATCAGTTTCAAGGAAATCGAATGGGAATGAATGAGGGGCCGATCCTGCAATCATGAAGATGCTCGAAGAACTAACAAAACGAGTTGAGTCCGGGGAAAAGAAGATCGAGGCAAACGACAAGAAGGTGGAAACTTACAACTTTGAGGTCAATCAAATCCCGGGGGCTCCACCGATATTGAAGGGTCTGGATTCCAAAAAGTACGTACAAAAACCATTCCCCCCGAGCTGTGATGATCCAAAAGGTCATTCCGCATTTTTCTAGCTAATTCGATGTTTCGAGGTCGTGAAAACCTCTTTCTATCTCACCTCAATTCGCATGCGCAACCTGGACATGTAGCCGGGAAGCCTTTATGTAAAAAACTGATTAAAAAAATGATAATTTTATACTAGAAATTTGAATAAAGTTGACTTCGGTCAACGTTTTTGGTAAACGGACCCGGACCCGTGATTTGACGGTCCCGGAGGGTCCGTAGGAAAATATGGGACTTGGGCGTGTGCTCGGAATCGAATTTCGAGGTCCCAAGTCCGAGAAATGAATTTTTAAAGAAAATTATTTTCTGAAAAATAGAAAGGGTTTTGAAAATGAAATTCTATGTGAAACCTGTGGTATCGGGCCCGTATCTTGGTTCCGGAGCCCGATACAGGTTTGGTATGATTTATATGTATTATCTATGAATTTTGGTATGAAACGGACTTAGTTTGACGTGATTCAGACCTAAAATGCAAAATTGGATGTTTAAAGAAGGTTTGAGAAATTTCATTGATTTAGGGGTTTAATTCGATGTTTATGATGTTAATTGGTAACTTAATTGCTCGAATAAGTCCGTAGGATATTTTTGAGGTTGTGTATATATTTGGTTTTGAGCCCCGAGGGCTCGGGTGAGTTTCGGGTAGGTGTCGGAGTGCAAACATGGTGAAAAATCTGGTGTAATAGTCATTTTCTGGTGTCTAGGTGTTTACCCTATGCGAACACACTCAAGGGAGTGCGAATGCACATGGTTATGTTTGGGTTGGGGTCAGGGTAGTTTTAAGACAGTGCGAACGCACCCTTTAGGACGGGATCGCGGAGTGGGGGCTAAAGTAAGCTATGTGAACACGGAGTGTAAGTCGCGAACGCATAGGTCTAGAGGGGATCTGGGGGGCTGGATGTGTCTTACCCTGTGCGAACGCGGCCCTTAGCACGCGAACGCATAGGCCAAAACAATTAAGCCTTCGGGAACGCGGCCATGGGGTTGCGAACGCATAGAGGAATTTGGCCCAGTGATTTTAGAAGGTTCAAAACAGAATCAATACGGGATTAAACCAATTTTTCTTAAACTTCTTCTTATCCACTCCTCTTGGGAGACTTCTTCACCATAATCTCTTAGGTAAGTAATATTTAACTCGTTCCCTTCTATTTTCATCAACATCTATTAGATTCTAGGCCTAAAAACATGAAATCAAAGGTAGAAATTGGGATTTTTGGGTAGAGTTAGGGCGTTTTGAATATTTGGGAATTTGACCTTGTTTTGGGGTCGGATTTCAAAACAAATTATATATACGGGCTTGTGTGTGAATGGGTGATCGGGTTTTGGTCTGAACCTCGTGTTTCGACCAAACGGGCTCGGGGTCAATTTTTGGAAATTTTGGAAGAATGTTGGGAAAACTATAATTAGGCATTTAAATTGAATTGTTTAGAATTTATTGATGTTATTGAGTCGATTATGTCTAGATACAATTTATTTGGAGTCGAGTTCGTAAGGAAAGCGGTGCTAGAGGCTTGATTTGAATTCTTGGAGTCGAGGTAAGTATCTTGCCTAACCTTGTGTGGGGGAACTACCCCTTAGGATTGAGTCTTCTTTGTTGATTGTAGTCCGTGTATACGAGGTGACGAGTGCGTAATCGGACTTATTTACAATTAGATTGGCCTTTTAGGACTCGTAGGTTCTTATATTACATGTGTATGATTTGTAATTGTTACATTTGAATCCTTGGTTGTTAATTTCATCCCTTCCTGTTTAAATTAGAATTATTTATTTTTGGATTCCTTCGTTTACTATTTGACCTTACTTGACTTAACTGAATATTCTACTTCTCTCATCATCATGCTATATTTTCCTCCTAGTTGCCTAATTGACTATAATTAGTGTCATCTAACCTTTTAGTTGACTAGCCGTAGTTGGAACATCTATTCGTTGGAGTCAAGCATGCCCGTGAGTCTTACATTGTGATTTATATGACTATTACTTTAAGTGCTACTTAGTTCTAATTGTTAAATATTTATTTTATTGGTATTTCCTTGATAGTGCCTACTACTGGGCCTTTGTTGAAGTTGAGTTGATTCCGTGAAGTTAACTGTTTAAGTGAAATTGGTTATAGTTTTTTTCCCTTGTTGGGATTATCTGGTTTCTCTTATTATTCATTTGTTGATGATGTTGTTTGCCTTGTTTACCGGGATGTTATGGTTTCTATTACTGTTCATGCTGTTAATAATATTTTTTATATTGTTGACTCCCTTACCGGGATGTTGTGATTTATGGTTCTTACTGTTGATTACCGTATGTTATGATTTACTTCTTATTGTTGATTTCTGGATGTTATGATTTACGGTTCTTATTGTTGATTTTCGGATGTTGTGATTTATGGTTCTTATTGTTGATTTCCCTTGTTAAATTGTTGTTTATGTTATTTCAGCACGGGGGGACATTCCGTGCCGAGTGTTTGTGAGGTTATGCACGAGGGGAAATTCCGTGCCGAGCGTTTATTTATTTATTACACGAGGGGACACTCCATGCCGAGTGTTTGTGAGGTTATACACGAGGGGACATTCCGTGTCGAGTATTTATTTATTTATTGCACGAGGGGACATTCCGTGCCGAGTGTTTGTGAGGTTATGCACGAGGGGACATTCCTGCCGAGTATTTATTTATTTATTGCACGAGAGGAAATTCCGTGCCGAGTGTATGTGAGGTTATGCACGAGGGACATTCCGTGCTGAGTGTTTATTTATTTATTGCACGAAAGGACATTCCGAACCGAGTGTTTATGCATTATTATTTTACGTTGTTCCTGTTTGCTATTTACTGCACTTGTTTTGGTGAGGATGAGAGTAAAAGCACGAAGGGTGATTCCGTGCACTTGTCTTTGCATTTTATTCCGTTGTTCTAAATTTGGATATTCCTACCGATCTCTTACTGCATTTATTGGCAAGATTTGATATTCCTCCTGTACTGCATGGCAATATCTGAGTTACGGACTGAGTTCCGGTGGATAAATCTTGAGGAGATTTTAATCAAGGGATTTTTATTGAAAAGTATTATTGAAAAAGCAATGTTTTTGAAATGATTATATTTGAATGAGTTTTACATCGAGGGTATATTTGAAAAGTTCTAGTCTTGCCTGAAATGATATTTGGAAGTCATTTATTGGGAAAGCACCTTTGGGAAGTTTCGTATTTTTAAAGAAACTATATTTTACGTAAATCTCTCTATTAAATATACTTATATCTACTTTTGAAGAAAGTATGTTTTCAAAGGAAAGCTTTCCATACTAAAATGATTTTATTTGCAAAAGTTTTTCATATGAACTGTTGTTTACAGATTTCTACCAGTGATGTATTTTTAATGGCTAAGGCCCGATGTGAACAAACCGACATGAAGTTGAGTTATTGGTGTTCTCTATTGCGTTGTGTTTCCTTTCGATTCGGCTTGTTTTGGCTGTCGATCTTTTTGTATACTTTTGTACTGTTTCGTGATTGAATTCTGTAATTTCCTTCCGCTTTATATTGTCATTGTTGTAAATTATTCCGTGAAGTCTTAGATAGATGTAACGTTCGGTCATTTCTATATTCATGTTATTTATTTTGTAGACCAGTGGTGTCTTGACTAGTCCTCGTCACTGCTCCACCGAGATTAGTCTTGATACTTACTGGGCACCGCTGTGGTGTGCTCATACTACACTTCTGCATATTTTTGTGTGCAGATCCAGGTATATATTGTAGTAGCTGTGTGGAGGATTGCCGAGGAGACTCAAGGTAACCTACTGCTGCGTTCGCAGGCGTCAGAGTCACCTTCTTCGTATTTATTATTCATACACTGTTGTATTTATTTCCAAACAGTTGTACTTAGAAGTTGTAGACAATTCGTAGAGCTTATGAATTGTACTACCGGTTTTGGGAAAGTTTGTACATTCTGTTGAGATTCTATGTCAAGACTGCTAGTTTTCCTTTATTTATTGTTGATATTCAGTAACTGCTAGGCTTACCTAGTCTGTAAGACTAGGTGCCATCACGATACCCAACAGAGGGAAATTGGGTCGTGACAAGTTGGTATCAAAGCTCTAAGTTCATAGGTGCTACGAGTCATAAGCGAGTTTAGTAGAGTCTTGTGGATCGGTATGGAGACGTCTGTACTTATCTTCGAGAGGCTAAGGAACTATTAGGACAATTTCACGTCCTTCATTCCTATCGTGCGAGTTTATTGATCTTGAAGTTTGAAATTATCATTCCATTCTCTCACTGATGGTGAGCACACGAGCGGTGGTTCCTGATGTTGTTACCCTGAAGAGAATGTTGCAAGCGTCAGAGACAGAGGCCAATGAGGAGCACGTGCCGCAGTTAAGATGCCTACTAGAGCAGCCATTGAGGAGTCGCCATCAGCTCTAGTTGGGGGACATGTACTGGGGGTGCCTGTTGCTACCCCGGACTTTAGGAGACCTGAGCGCAGTTTTGAGTATATGTGGTACATTGACTCAGGCAGGTTGATTCTAGTGCACCAATTGCTTCACTTATCAGGGAAGGAGTTCAGACTCCCACCGTCTACACTCTAGAGTAGCGAGATCATATTGGTCAGGTTCTAGTTGTTATGGCAGCACGACATGTGGTTTCAGTTCAGCCCGTGGTTAGGACAATAGCCTTGGAGGAAGAATACCTTGGACTTGAGAGGTACATAAAGTATCACCCTTCTATCTTTCAGTGGGTTGGCGGCAGGTGGTGCCCGGGGTTTCCTAGAGGAGTGTCACTATATTCTTCGTACTTCGGGTATTGTGGAGACTAGCGGGATTGCTTTGTCACGTCTCAGGTTCAGAGTAGTGGATTGATCAGTGGTGGCGGCATATGAGTTGGGGGTAACCTGGCCAAGTTAGCTTCACTAGCGTGGATTCAGTTTTCGGAGATGTTTTGAGGGAGGTTACACCTCAGTTCCTTCAAGACGTACGACGCACGGAGTTTGAGCAGTTGCGTTAGGGCGCTATGTCACTATTGGAGCATGCCGTTAGATTCAGCGAGTTGTCCAGACATGCACTTCGCTTGGTTGCTTCAGTTGGGAGATGAGTCCGTAGAGTCATTTGGGAGATTCAGGTATGATATTCGGTTTAGCGGGACTCGAGAATTAGAGTAGGATGCCTTGTTTCAGCAGGTAGTAGGGATCGCTCACCGGTTAGAGCGCACATGGGACCGGGAGCAAGAGGAGAGACGAAATCAGGGAGAAAGTTCAGGGAGGCAATGAGGCCTCGTAGATCGGAGGAATCTACTGGTCCGTATTATGAAGGCAAGACACGATACGGTAAAAGTTTTGTGGGTCAACCAGTTCAGTTTGCATTACCATTTTCGCATGGGATTTCAGGTACTCATGGGTCTTAGATGGTTCGTATTGTGTGTTTTTCCAATACCTTCACAGTAGCGAGATTGTTTTCAGTGTGGAGATGTTAGCCACCGGGTGAGAGATTGTCCCAGGGTTCAGGTAGGTGTGTGGTAACAGGGTATTCAGGTGAGTAGGGGGCGCCTAAGAGGGGGAGGCCCGACCCGTTGATGTGTTGCATATAGTAGGTCGGAGGCCGATGTGCCATATATTATCACACATGTATGCTTTGATGTGTTACAAAGGGGCATCAATTGTATTTCATTATAGTTCTGCTGGTTGGGACTAGTTCCCTTATCTGTTGTTTCATTTATGAGTGAGCTCCATGTTTTGCACTCCATTTTGTGTTTGCTCCTGTTGGGAGATTCTATGAGTAGTAGCCCGTGTCTATCGTTGTTTATTTCATTCTTGATAGTGGTGATACTGGAAGTGAGTCCTTGTTGTTCTTCGTGGTAATATTTATGTGATTTTCCTGAGTATTTTGTTTACGAGTTGTGATTTGACATTCCATCGAGATGTAAGATCAGCTAGCATTATGATTTTATCATCTGAGATGAATTAGTGGAGGAATTTCAATCGGTATGATATATTTTCGGTATGTGATTCAGAGTTGAGGGCGAGGTCCTCGTGATATTTGTGATTCGATATGTTTGGACCGGGTTGAGCACCGCAGTGGAATTTTATCAAGATGGAATCCTTGGGATTTGTTCATATGCTTTGCTTCTTCCTTGTTATATTGCTTTTGGTAAGTCAGTATTGATAGAGAGTTGTGCCTATGGGCTTGTTTGATAGTTCCTTTATATGTCTCTATTTTCATATTCAGTCATTTCGTTATGTGTTTCTTTAGTTTAGTTTGCGGGATGTGTGCCCGGTGGTGTTAGTTGTGGCCTGGTGATTCAGGTGTTTAATAATGAAGTCTTTGTGTTCATTGCATTATTATCAGTGTTATGGGGTTTGGGAACAAAGTTCTTTCAGATATGGGGCTAATTGCCAATGTTGAGTTGATTTCGGGCAGTTATTGTGATCAAAAGTGCTATTTGAGCCTATGTGTGATGTGCTATGTTGTGTGGTCGTACCTTATGGGTGTAGACCTAAGTTGATGCAGCTGGTTGAGGATAACGCCGGATATGGATTTAGAATCGGGTCTTTTGAGAAATGAGTAGAAGGTGAGAAAGTAGAGGTAGAAGGCTTATCAGTGGTGATGTGAAGGCTGTATTGCAGTTTTGATTGTTTCATCAGGCTTTCGTGGGTTGGGGTGACGTGGGATCACCCGCGGGTATGTGTTGGAAGTGTACAATCAGTGATTGGATGAGTTCAAAGTGAATCCTGGCACGTTCGAGGATGAATGTTTGTTTAAAAGGGGGAGGATATAATGACCCAAAAGGTCATCCCGTATTTTCTAGCTAATTCTATGTTCCAAGGTCGTGAAAACCTCCTTCTGTCTCACCTCGATTCGCATGCGCAGCCCGAGCGTGTAGCCGGGAAGCCTTTATGTGAAAAACTGATAAAAAATGATAATTTTGTATTAGAAATTTGAATAAAGTTGACTTAGGTCAACATTTTTGGTAAACAGACCCAGACCCGTGATTTGACGGTCCCGGAGGGTCCGTAGAAAAATATGGGACTTGGGCGTGTGCCCGGAATCGAATTCCGAGGTCCCAAGTCCGAGAAATGAATTTTTAAAGAAAATTATTTTCTGAAAAATAGAAAGGATTTTGAAAATGAAATTCTATGTGAAACCTGTGGTATCGGGCCCGTATCTTGGTTCCGGAGCCCGGTATAGGTTTGATATGATTTATATGTGTTATCTGTGAAGTTTGGTGTGTAACGGACTTAGTTTGACGTGATTCAGACCTTAAATGCAAAATTGGATGTTTAAAGAAGCTTTGATAAATTTCATTGATATAGGGGTTTAATTCGATGTTTATGATGTTATTTGGTGATTTAATTGCTCGAATAAGTACGTAGGATATTTTTGAGGTTGTGTATATATTTGGTTTTGAGCCCCGAGGGCTCAGGTGAGTTTCGGGTAGGTTTCAGAGTGCAAACTTGGTGAAAAATCTGGTGTAATAGTCATTTCCTGGTGTCCTGGTGTTTACCCTAAAGGTGTCTAACGGGCCGGGTTGACCCGTAACCGGACCGGCCCAGACCGGTTAAAACCGG
>ML416836.1:37133-51334 GCA_005239525.1 Nicotiana knightiana | reverse complement strand
GGTAACGAATGAGGTTAAAAGGCAAGCAGATGGAGAAAGAAAATTAATTGCAAAAGAAGTTGTCGCGCAGTTTAAAGAGGATGAGAGATCAGCTATTGTTGATGAATTTTTTGGAAAAGTCAAGGTAAGCTAATTTATAGAGAAGCCTTTTTTTTTCTGTGCTAATTTTATTTTAGATTAATCATTGTTAGTAATTTTTTTCTAGGAGTATTTTGATGAGAAGTTTCAAGAGTTGTTCAACATTGTCGAGAAATCAAATGGAACAGATAAGTCTCGACAATATGATAACTCATTTGAGAATCTATCAGATATGAATGTTGCTCATGATGAAGCGCATCAATATGTTACTCCTATGAGAGTGGATGTTGAAGAAGATCAACATGTTGAACAACAATTTAACAACGAAAATCCCAGCGTTGATCAACCTAGCAAAGATGTAGTTGATGAACATTTATCAACTGTGAATGTTGCAAGCAATAAAGGTGTAGATGATCAAGGTGTTGATTATGAAGGAGATGTACCAAGTTGTGATGGAGATTATGCACCTGTTGGTACTGTACAACGGACATCTAGTGATGCGTGTACCAATATTGAGAGAGGTAATCTGTTTACAGATGCACTTGCTATTTGCGCTGAAATCGCTTTGCTAGGTGAAGCGACACAGGAAATTCATAGTAAAGGTATAAAATTTTTCTATATTTATGCATATATATATATATATATATATATATGAAGTTGATAAAACTGAAAAACTCTCTGAAGATGGAGTTGATAAAATTCTTTCAAAGAATACTCAAATACTCCTTGACGTTGTTGCACAATTGAATGAAGCTGGAGCTGCTGATATCAACAAAAGCGTGCAGGAAACCACAGTGCGAGACAAATGTCACAGTATTCTATAGATCATGAATTTATTGAATTTGATCCAAATATATTTTTTACAGTTTGAAATTTAAATACTTTATTTTATTTTTTTTATATTTTTTTTATTATTATTTAGAAGGATTGGATGCAGCTTCAAAAGAAATGGGTGAGATTCTGAGGCAATATGAAAAAGGAGAAATATATTTATTCACACTTGTTGGCTCACAAACAGGTGTGAATTTTTGTTTGTATTATTTTATAAATTTAGTCAGTATTATTTAAATTATTTTTTTTTTGCATGAAGATATAGGCAAATTTAAGCCTAGTGAAAGTGGATCTGTTCAAACACCATTTGTGCACTTAGACCAGGTAGTTAGTTTCTGCAATTCAATTACGAGTTTTGTTTTGCCTAATGTGTGTTTTGTATCAGTTGTATTTATGTATATATTTTCCTTGCTTTTGCAGATATCATCTGATGCATCGCAGCTTCTTCCAAATCCTAAAAGAAGGAAGATTTACATTTCTCCTAATGTTATGAGGGACACCACTGATATTCCAAACTTCAACATATGTTCATTTTCAATGGGTAGTACAGAAGGGACTATCGAATTTCCCCCTGCTGCTGAAGTGCAGCAGTTAGCTGTAATGGAACAGTAGGGAGTTGTTGAAGTAGGTGTTAGCATGGCTGTGGAATATTCCCTTGCTGCTGAAATGCAGCAGTTAGTTGTGACGGAGCAGCAGGAAGAGAAACCAAAAAGAAAACCAGTTAAAAGAGAGAAAAGGATTCGTCTGGAGAGTATTTGGTTGAAATCTCCTTATGTTGTTTCTAAACAAAAGCGAAGGGGGCAAGATTGGAAAGAAGGNAGGTGCTAGCATGGCTGTGGAATCTTCCCCTGCTGCTGAAATGCAGCAGTTAGTTGTGACGGAACAGCAGGAAGAGCAACCAAAAAGAAAACCAGTTAAAAAAGAGAAAAGGATTCGTCTGGAGAGTATTTGGTTGAAATCTCCTTATGTTGTTCCTAAACAAAAGCAAAGGGGGCAAGATTGGAAAGAAGGAAAGACTGCACGAAGGTGTCCCTTCCATTATGTTAGTCGAGACAGTGGAATTATTGGAAAATTTGATGACTGGCTGAAGAAGGATGATAGTCAATATAATTCCAATCCATTCAGATTAGCTAGAATGCCCATTCCAAAGTTGTTCTTTACCGAGCTTGTGGATGCTAACTCTAATCTTTTGGATGAATTAAGTTACTAAGTTTGTTTTTTGATTTAGTTTTCAACTGTATTTCTCAAAATCTCAGGTTATTTTTATAGTATAGAAAGCAGGACATAACTTCAGCTTATTTTGAGTGCTGAAGTTTAGCATCTAAAACTAAAACTTCAGCTTGTTTATGCTGAAGTTTTGGAAAATGTAGTAAACAACTTCAGCATTTATGCTGAAGTTTTGACATGCAGTCTCTATTTTTTTTTCTAAACTTTTTAAATCAAACTTGCTGCAGCTTTTTTAGATTATTTCCTAAAACTTAAAGCTCAATATGCTTAAGTTTTTGTCATGCAGTTTGTAGTTTCTAGTTGTAATGCATTTTTTCAAAATTTTCATACTTATATGCTCAATTCATACTTATAATTTTCTTTTGTTGTTGTTCTATTGCAGCATATTGAAGTGGGGATATATTTCTTGCGGAAAAAATATTGCTATCACCTTCCAAATTATTCAAAATCAAGATGTGCAATAACTGATTTACTTTTTGATCAGTACATGAGTAAGCTAGGTAGTGTTCACCCTACAGATGATGAAAAGAAAAAAAATTTAAAAAGGAGGGAAAAGTCAAAAAATAAGAGAAAGAGGACATCTAAAGAAGAAGAGGAAGTGGTGTTTCAGGAACTTACAGAGTATACTTGGTTTGAAGATCAATCAACTGGTGAAATGGTGACCAACTATGTAAGAGGCACTGACCTCTCATGTGGGATCTCATGGGCATGTGCTGAAAAAGTATTTTTTCCATTTCGACTTCCGCCAACAGGGAAGCAGACATCAACGCACTATTTTTTTGGAATTCTGAGCTTTAAAGAGAAGATTATATATGTGTATGATTCCTTAAAAAATCAACCATATGATAGTGCAGTTAAACATGTCAAAATTAATGCCCGGTTGATCCCACACTGCCTCAAATGCTTGGACTTTTCATCACACAATAAGAGTTGGGCAGAAAATAGTGTGGATAAATTTCAAATTATGTGGATGAAGACACCCATGCAGGGTAACAAGTACATGTTTGGCATATCTTTAAACGATGCATCTTATGTTTATTATTTTTTATTCTTGTGTTAACTATTCTTCAATTCTTGTTTTCACGTGTTTTTGTAGTGTTGATTGTGGTATATATACTCTTAAGTTCATGGACATGCGCTTGAAGAGAGAAGATGTCTTTAATTTCGATCAAAGTCAGGCTCTTACATTCAGGAGAGAATTGGTTGCAAATCTGTGGGCTCATGCTATGTGGAAAAAGGAAAGCGCCTATGATACTCCAGAAGAGAAATTAGGAGATGACTATGGAGAACATGATGATATTCTGTGTGAATTTTTTCAATAAAGTATAAATTGTAAATGATTTTTTTATTTTTTTTAAAGGATATAAGTGAAATCTAATATATTTTATCATAAATTTTAAGTATATTTTTGATGAAATTCAGCATGCTAAAGTTTGTATTGTGCTGAAGTTTTTACAACCATTACTAAAAAACTTCAGCTTGTCGAGAGCTGAAGTTTTTACAAATGAACTGATTAACTTCAGCTTCTTGTGCTGAAGTTTTAAAAGAAGCTCATGACAAAACTATAGAATTAAGGACAAAACTTCAGCATATGAGGTGCTGAAGATTTTACAAATGAGCTAGCTGACTTCAGCATCTTGTGCTGAAGTTTTTATAACCATTACCAAAAAACTTCAGCCTAACGAGAACTGAAGTTTTTACAAATGAACTGATTAACTTTAGCTTCTTGTGTTGAATTTTTAAAAGAAGCTCATGACAAAGCTATAGAATTAAGGACAAAACTTCAGCATATGAGGTGCTGAAGATCTTACAAATGAGCTAGCTGACTTCAGCATCTTGTGCTGAAGTTTTTACAACCATTACTAAAAAACTTCAGCCTAACGAGAGCTGAAGTTTTTACAAATGAACTGATGAACTTCAGCTTCTTGTGCTGAAGTTTTTACAACCATTACTAAAAAACTTCAGCCTAACGAGAGCTGAAGTTTTTACAAATGAACTGATTAACTTCAGCTTCTTGTGCTGAAGTTTTAAAAGAAGCTCATGACAAAACTATAGAATTAAGGACAAAACTTCAGCATATGAGGTGCTGAAGATTTTACAAATGAGCTAACTGACTTAGCATCTTGTGCTGAAGTTTTTACAACCATTACTAAAAAACTTCAGCCTAACGAGCTGAAGTTTTTACAAATGAACTGATTAACTTCAGCTTCTTGTGCTGAAGTTTTAAAAGAAGCTCATGACAAAACTATAGAATTAAGGACAAAACTTCAGCATATGAGGCGCTGAAGATTATACAAATGAGCTAACTGACTTCAGCATCTTGTGCTGAAGTTTTTCATAAAGCTCATGACGACTAAACGATCGAATTCAGGTATTAAAACTTCAGCACAGTGGTTGCTAAAGTATTAAAAATGAACTAATTTACTTCAGCATCTTGTGCTGAAGTTTTTCATAAAGCTCATGACGACTAAACGATCGAATTCAGGTATTAAAACTTCAGCACAGTGGTTGCTAAAGTATTAAAAATGAACTAATTTACTTCAGCATCTTGTGCTGAAGTTTTAAAAGAAGCTTACGACAAAACTATAGAATTAAGGATAAAACTTCAGCATATGAGGTGCTGAAGATTATACAAATGAGCTAACTGACTTCAGCATCTTGTGCTGAAGTTTTAAAAGAAGCTTACGACAAAACTATAGAATTAAGGATAAAACTTCAGCATATGAGGTGCTGTAGATTTTACAAATGAACTAATTGACTTCAGCATCTTGTGCTGAAGTTTTTCATAAAGATGTATTTTTTTTTAACTCGATACTTATATTTTTTACATTATTTCATCTACCACCTACTTATCCTATAACATTCAATTTCTCTGAACATGTAAAGCATTAAACATTTATAGATATTAAATCGATTAGGTGCACTCTTTGGCTATAAACTATCGAATCCAGGGATAAAAACTTCAGCACAATTGTAATGAAGGAGACTTGTCACAGATTGTGGTGCATGACAAATTCGAGTTCCGGGATATTTGTGATGCACCACAAATTGTGGCCAGTATCCTTTCACACATGAAATTTCTGGACATCTCCTTCATTATCTTTGCTTTCACAACCTGTTACTGTTGCCCCTGCTGTAGCAAGTAGTATACAGTGGCCGCAACTGTGGATCATAGTTTACTAAAAAATGTCAATTCTTATGATAAGGTGTGAAGTTTAACTTCAGGCTGATAGTTGGTATTTGTTTTGCTTACCGATTCTGATCATCTTTTTTTATGCTTGTGTACGTTCCTGGGTTTCTATGCACCATCATGTGTAGGTATGAAGGAAGAATCTGGTAGTTCTCTTCCGGTGTTACTCTTATGAAAGCAATAGCTTTTTGAATAGCACGCCATGCCTTGTGATATTCAATGTCAATTCCAAATTTCTTTTTCATTTCATTTTCTACAAAGGCTGGTGTAACCTCTATTTTTTGTCTCGAACATAAATTTGATGTAGCATGCTTCTGATCTGATTTTCTTGCATTAACTGAGCATTCATGGTTGTTATGATATTTTATCACCCTGAAAAGTGTGGAATTTTTTATTCTGGTAGCACGCACAATCCAACCACATTGCTCCTCAATGCATTTCAGCTCATATCTCTTTGAACATGATCTAACAGCTGTGAATTCAACCTTTTGGGTTATCTCCAAGCTGTAGAAAAATTTAGTCATATTTTCCTTGTTCTCAAAAATTGATCATACTCTTACTTCCTTAGGCACTGCATCATGCCTAAGTATTTTACATGGTGGAGATTCTTTCAGCTTTCCCCTCACTCTTTTTCTTGATTTCTTAGAGGTTTCAGCAATTTCATCAATTGTATCTGATGTTACTGCTATTAATTCCATATTTTCTTCATCTTCGTTGTTGCTTAAATTTTGTTGGATTGTGTGTTGGTTTCCAATTTGCATTATTAGTTGCCCTTCTTCTTCTTTCTCATTTACAAACTGGTATGAATTTATTGGATGAGGGGGTGATTGTTGTAGCATTCTATATTCTGAAGCAGATGTAATGTTAGAAAGTTGTTGCTCGTTGTCTACTACCACTATTGACTGCCCTATATCATGTTGATAATCATNGTACAACGCAAACTGAACTCATCCTACAGAAGCATGTTTAGTGTCAAGTATTAGCATAAGAATTTAATTATAAAAAAAAGCTGAAGTTTGAGAAAATGAACAATAGAACAAAGCTCAGGAAAAAGTTGATTAATGTAGGACAAAAGTTAAGCACAAAAGATATTTAACTTGAGCATGCACGAGAAAATTACATAGCGCAGGAGAAAAAATTTCAGAAGTAATAGAAAATAAACTAAAAAACTTCAGCATATTTGTGCTGAGGTTTTTCATGACAAATCAATTGTATCCGGGAGAAAAACTTCAACACATTCAGTGCTGAAGTATTAGAAAATGAACTAAAAAACTTTAGCATATTTGTGCTGAGATTTTTCATGACAAATCTATTGTATCAAGGAGAAAAACTTCAGCACATTTAGTGCTGAAGTATTAGAAAATGAACTAAAAACTTCAGCATTTTAGAAAACTATTGTATCCAGGAGAAAAACTTCAGCACATTAGAAAATGTTTTTCTGCGCTTTTTTTTCTATAAAGTCAAAAAATACCTTAATTAAAGAAAAAGTTTTTGAAAAAACTCATCAAAAAACTATAGAACACAGTACATAACTTAAGCATATTATTAGTGCTGAAGTTTAGCCAAAAAAATAAATTGTTTAGCAAATAAAGCAAAAAAATCACCAAAACTTTAGCAAAAAATCTCAGGTATCATGAACATCGGTTAGATTTGAAAACTTACAATTTGAATTTTTGTTTGGGAGAGGAGATCTGAGAAGAGAGGGAGGATCGGTGAAGTATTTTGTGCGTGATTCAAATATGAGAAGAGACGGAGGTGCGTGATTTTTATATGTTATGTCAGGGGTAGAATGGTCATATTAGTACGGATTTTTTGTCAGTTGGCTACCAAATCAATAATTTTTAAAAATAGGGTATAGGTTAAAAGATGGATGCTATGTAATGCATGGCTGCAAATCGCCCTGAAACATTGTATAGGGCTTTAGTTATATTTTCTTCTTTGTTAAACTTCACTATAAAATAATTCGCCCCTAGGTCCATAAAGATGAAATTCTCGATGTGTTTCCATAGCTCTTGGATTTTTTCTTGAGGTAATAATGAAAAATACGTTTATCCATAGGTTGTAATTGAGGGTTTAGTGGATTGCTATGTTCTCCAAATTGGTGGATGATGTCTGGTGGCTTGGGTGGGAGGAATTTGGAGGGTTAATAATATACTAACATTGTAACAACTTGCCGTGGTCTATTAAATTCCACGTAAAAGATATTTACACTATCTTCATTGTAACAACTTGCCATCTTCATTGGTATTTGAACAAAATTATTCATAATTGAGGTATTTGTAGTTTTCAAGAATAATTACTATTTAGGGTAAAAAAAAAAAGATAATCAATTTTGTCTTAAACTTCTAAAGTGACAAATAATTTAAGACAATAATTTTTAGTAACCACGACTGATAATATAAGACATACGTAGTATATCTTAAGATCTAAAGAAGTCTTAAGTGAAGAACAAAGTACTTAGGGAAGAGTTAGTTAATTACTCCCTCCAGTCTATAATAAATAACTTTTTGACATTTTTTTCTTGTCCAAAATAAGTGATTTTTTCAGATTTCAAGAATGAATTAATTTTTTTCCTACATTGCCCTTGGAGTAAATAATGTTGGAGTATGTGTTAGGAGTGTTTATGTGAAGAAATAGTAAAGGTTAATATGGTCAATTTCATTGCTAATTACTGTTAAAAGATGAATTTCTTAATATGTGCGATAACGACTAAAAAAATCACTTATTTTGGACCGAATAGAGTAATGAAGTGGTAAAAAGATATTAATAGCTTTTAACTACGGCCGAAAAATTTCCCCTAATAACCAGTGGCGGACTCACGTGGAGCCAAGCGGGTTCAGCTGAACCGGCTTCATAAAAAAAAATATTGTGTATATGTATAAATTACGATTAAAGTAACATAAATTTTGTACAAATATTTTATTTGAACCTACTTGACAACTACAATTTTACGACTAAAATTATGTATTTTTAAGATTGAACCCGCTTGCATAATATCGTGGGTCCGTCACTGCGAATAACTCCTCCAATGACTCGGTCACATTCACAATATAATCACCCCTAATAACTCCTCCAATGACTCGGTCACATCGCAATATAATCCACAACTTAATAAAATTAATCCGATAATTATTGCTAATCTCCTCAACTTGTCATATTAATTAAACTCCGCGACTCGGTAATTAATTAACAATTAGAACCATGATTAATTTGTTTAAAGTAAAGGAAAAGCAGAAAGAAGCAGCTGAAAATGCAGAAGGGAAACCACCAATTAAGGAGCAAACTGCATCACAATTAAGGCTTCATAGAGATATTAGTGAATTAACATTACCACCAATTTGTACCATTGAATTTCCAAATGGAAAAGATGATCTTATGCATTTTGAAGTAACAATTAAACCAGATGAAGGATATTATAAAGAGGGTACATTTCCTTTTACTTTTGAAATTCCAATACTTTATCCACATGATGCACCAAAAGTTAAGTGCAAAGTTATAGTTTATCATCCAAATATTGATTTAGAAGGAAATGTTTGTCTTAATATTCTTAGAGAAGATTGGAAACCTGTGTTGAATATTAATGCAGTAATTTATGGTTTAATTCATTTATTTACTGAACCAAATCATGAGGATCCACTCAATCATGAAGCAGCTGAGGAATTAAGAGACAAACCAGAGTCTTTTGAGCAAACTGTTGGTAGAACCATGCGGGGAGGACATGCGCAAAACGTATATTTCGATAGCGTTATGTAATTTTTCGAAGCGGATCCAGAATTTTGAAGCTTATGAGTTCGTATAACGACGTCCGCAAATTAATATTACATGGGATAAATGGCCCATACTATTGGAAGAATTCTTCTTTGGATAATAGGGAAATCGGTTTAATATATATTTTTTTTTATGGTTTATATTCTTGATTGGGCTCATCCCTGTAATAATTAATAACAGGTGATTCATAGTCAAATATTGATAGATATTTAGTATATTTTTTAATATAAATACAAGGATGAGACAAAAATTATTAGATTTACATTAATCTCGAAAATTTTTAATGGTGGATGTTACTGATGTTGAATAGATTAGGGAAGAATTCAAGATATGAAGATTAATATTTTGTTAAGATTAATTTTCTTGTCACCTGTGTGTTATGTTTAGTGAGGTACGTTTGACTGATGTCCTGCCTCTTCATTGTTTACATGTTTTTTTATTTACTAATAAAGACCGATCATTGGTTTTTAATTTTAGTAAAATAATCTTGCAATCGTTTGGTGCAAATATTTTTAAGATACTTTGGGGAATAACCAAAAAAAAAGTTCAATTTCCATTCCCCAAATTGTTAAGAAAAAATTATCTTTTTTTTCTTTAGATTACTCATCCACGATGTGTAATATCAGATACCTCTCCTCATATTTTGCGCTTTGTCCCACCTACAATATCATTACGACAAGGAATATTGGCATTATGAAGCAAAACCTAGATATAATTGTTGACGCAAAGGTGTTACCTATTACAACATTGAGCTTTATAATTATAATATAATTCTCATGGGAGTTGTTTGCTAACAGTTTTGTCGACCCATATTTTGTTGATGTAATTCCTGCGCTATATTCAAGTCTTGACATAATCATTGATATAATATTAATATTGCTCTGCTTGAATCTTGAGAACAAGATTCTTATTGAGGACGGGAGTATTGTTATAAATAAAAATAATCACATAATGGGTATCTTGGAAAAATTAGCAAATTACGTGTGGGACCCAGGAATTGGGGCACGTGAGGAAGGAATTGGGCAAATGGAGAACTAATAAATAGGAGTAGGCTAAGGCTTCATTTGTTTTTTTTAAGATTAAGACGTCTGAATGTGAATGTCTAAATATTAAGATGTGTATTAAGATTAAGACATCTGAATGTTAAGATGAGTACTAAATCTGAATACTAAATGATTAAAGATTGTTTGATTTTTAACATCTAAATGTATAAAATTTACGTTTACTTGAAAATTAATAAACATAAAATTCAAATAAAATACTTATTAGTCTAATATTTCCATCACTAAAATATATAGCTTTTTAAAATACGATAGTTGCTGGTGGTGATGGCTAACGATAGTGCTTGTGAATGCCAATTAAAAGTGGTGGTTGGTGGTAGATTTGGTTGATGGTAGTAGTAGTTTAGGGTAGTAGGTAGTCGTGATTGGTAGTGATAGCTATTATGATTGAGGATAATGCTGGTGGGTGGTGATAGTTAATAATGGCGTGTGGTGGTGGTGGTAGTTGTAATTGAGGAAGATGGTGGTGGTGGTGGTGGTGGTGGTGGTGGTGGTAGTTTATATTGATGGGCAGCGCCAGCTATGGTTGATGGTGATGGGGTAGTTAGTTGTAGTAGTTGAGGTGGATGAGTATTGGTTGTCGTTGAGATGATGGTGATAGGAGTGGCGGGGATGGTGGGTGGTAGTCGACAATGGTGGCGACTCTGATTGAGGTTGATGGTGGTGGTGGTTGAATATGGTGGTGGTGGGTGGCATGGTGGTAGTTGATAATGGTAGGCAGTGGCGACACTTAATAATGAATATAGATGATAGCATCTTGATGAAATTAAGTCTCTATCACATATCTTAATGATACAAACTTATTCAAACCAGTTAAGTGGTTGTGAAGTAAACAATATAAACACACGTAACGATTAAGATCAAAATAATTAATATCCAGACTTTAAATACAAATGCACTTAATGTTTGACATTGTTTCTATGTATGTATTCTCATCCCCTTCTTCTAGGTTACTATTCTTTTATCCTTCTATATTTTGGTTATTAATTGAACAATCAATCTTCTTCTGTTATTGTGAGTGTTCCTATTTGGAGGTTGTTACATTGGTGCTTTCATACATTGGACTTCAATAGAGGTACTAGATAGATTTAGCGGCAGCGGCAATGCATTGAGCTGGCTTTTTCGGGCCGAGTGATACTTCACCTACCTTGGCTTCGCGGAAAAGGATTGATTACCTCTCCCTTCCTTTTACCTTGATGTTGAAGCTCTTACTTGGTTTAATTGGTTGTTTGGCAACAAGCAATTCTACGATTGGACGCATTTTAAGGAAAAGTTGCTTCTGCGATTTCCACGATGGACCATCACTGATTCGTTGAGAATGGAAGTTACTTCACGATCCTGTGTTGACTACGTGACTTGTGCGACATTGATTCTACCAGCGACCTGTGCGTCTTTTTTTGTTGCTCCGAGCCTTATTCCTAACTTTCCTGAGTCTGCATCTACGAAATTCTTGACACCAACGCTTGTCTAGTTGATGGAGACAAGTATGCAATTGTCGTAGACGAAGTGTTTGATGAAACTCCCCAAAGTCATGCAATTGATATGCACTTGCATATTCCAATGGATAAAGCTCAATTTGTTCCTCTTGTTGGACAAGATTGTTTCGTGCCTAAAGGGATGGAACAATTTGCTTGTACTGAGATTTTGTTTATAGACTCGGAGGAAGTTTTAGATACAATGAAGATAAACTCTAATTCATATGCCAGAAAATCAGAGGACCAGCAAGACCACATTAAGGTGGAGGAAAATTCAAGCAACACTGCGAATTAGTTGTTTGACAAATTGGCTCAAAGGCATATACCTCATTTTCCGGTACCTTTTCCTAGCCGAGAGTATGTAGTACCGAAGAACATAGCGAGACCTGTTGAAATCACACATCCATCTACAGACGTCATACATACTCACATTCACTATGCATGGTCTATGTTTGTCGAAAACTTTTAAGGTCTTTCATGGGGATAATTCAAAAATTATGTGGCTTCGCCGGGAACTTGTCTTCAACATTTATAGTTGGTTTGATACTCGGCAGCTTATGCTTTATATAGTCTATATAGGAAACAAGGATAGTGACTCTGCTGACAATGCAATTACGCTGCTAAAATCTCATGCAAAACAAGATTACAACACCATGATTTATGATGATGAGATTGAAGTGACGCAACATCTTCTACTCTTAGGCGGTCACGGTGAACCCAATCTGCATGAAGCTCTTAAAAATACATGGTGGTTCTACCATGATTACAACACTTATTTAGACAAGTAGTGTGACACGGGGCGCAGACTTACAACTAGTAAGTTTTCTCCGGTTTCCTTTTTGACTATATATATATATATATATATATCAAATTTAGTTGGCTGGACAACTAGAGAGGAATGTTCGACGACATGATTTACAACAAATTGCTGACTGTGTTGGCATCTTCCGTACCACCAACTATTGTCTATAACAGTTATAGTGAGATGATTGTTATGGCTGCTAAGTTTTCCCAGGCCACTAGCACTATGCTGGCAGTACTCCTGCTAATGTGCATGCATCATTTCAAGCCTATATTGGTGACTTCTTTGATACGAGGTGTACACTGGCTAGTCTTTACTTCACCTTTGAGCTCTTATGTTATTAAAACTGGTTGGCGAGCAGTTGTTTACGTGCCCGCACACAATATACAACACTGATAAACATCAAAGTGACACTACTGCAGTAGACCCTGAAAACTTGACACACTCATATTCTGCTATTGGAAGTAGAGGTGCTAGAATGAACATCAAAGACATTTTTAGCCAACTTTTGGGTAGGGGCTCAATACACGAGGAAGAGAAAATAGTAAGAGGTATTGGTGCACTTGTTGTTTGTTACCATCGTGGCCAAGGAATAATTCAGCAAACGATTGAGCACGTTTGTTACCAATGGCCCAATGTGAGGCTCAAAAGCGAAGGCTTTCACACTATTGTGGATTTTGAGAATGTATGATGGGATGAAAATGGCTTTGTATGCAGATTGTGAGCCTAATATAGATAGCTTGGAGAACTAAAGTTTCGTCTCTGTACAACTCTTCATGGCTGGTTTGCAAGAGACGGAAATGACCTTCACGACACTATTACTATGAAGCTGGTGCGAGCTCTTGCTGTGTTTGAGAAGACCATTAAACATTTGGATGTTCATCTGGTAAATATGAGTACGGGGGGAATCATTAAATTGATTCCAGGAACCAAACAATCAAGCAAGCGTGGCCTTTTGCAATTTATTGATGCTTGGCACGACGATAGCACTTCTACAATTGACTTAGAGAGAGTCAAATCTTGGATTTTCTCATGGATCATTGAGTTCATATGATGGCAGACCTTGATTAAAAATATGAAATTTCCCACTGATTATCCAACGACAAGCAAATCTATTGAGATATTCTTAGGACCACCTGCCCTACATGTCCAGCAACATGTAGAGAAAGATAGCAATTAAATGAGAAAGAAAGTAATTATAGTTAAGTATTAGTTAGTTGGTTAAGTTAGGTATAACCTCTCTTCTTAAAGTTAGTTAAGGTAGTTAATGCATACTTAGTAGGTGAATTAGTTTCTTAGCTAGTATCTATATATATTTTTCACTACTCACATTGTGATACACAGATTAAAGAAATAATATACAAAACTCTCTCTCTCTAACTCGATTTCCTTTTCTTCTGTATTCTAAGGCTTTCTTCTCTTCTTCTTCTTGTCTGTATCAATTCTTGTTCTTCATCTAACTTGAGTGTTAACTCAAGAATAACTTCATGGTATCAAAGCTGGATTAAACCAAGGTTTAATTCATTGATTTGTCATCTTGGTTCTACAAGAACAAAATCAGAAATCGGTCAAGAAAATTGAAAATTTCAATTCTTGAAATTCTGAAGTGAAACATGGCTGAAAATAGAAATCAAGCAGCTCCCACAGTGATTCCAACTACACCAACGACTCAAACAGGACTGCATGTGCTTGATTATAATTATCCACTCTTCTTGAGCCCCTCAGTTGTGAGTGGTATACAAATTATCTCTTTCCAATTTACAGGATTC
>ML416836.1:2500-36956 GCA_005239525.1 Nicotiana knightiana | reverse complement strand
TGCTCAAGCTGTCTGGAATGACTTACATGAAAGATTTGACAAAGTTGATGGGTCAAGGTCATATAATCTACACAAGAAAATTGCTACTCTTAGTCAGGGGGCAACATCTGTGTCTGCCTACTTCTCAAAGTTAAAAGATCTTTGGGAGGAGTTTGAAGCATTAGTCCCAGCACCCGGATGTGATTTTCCCAAATCAAGAGAGTTTGTGATACATTTACAAAAGCTGAAGCTATTTCAATTTTTAATGGGGTTAAATGACTCATATAGTCAGGCTAGGAGTCAAATTCTGTTAATGAGTCATATGCCATCTGTCAATAAATCATATGCAGTGATGGTCAGTGATGAGAATCAAAAGACAGTAGCCAATAGTGCTGGATTATTGGGAGCAAATCCTACTGCTGGAACTAATCAATTTGATGTAGCTATGTATACCAAATTGAGTGGAAATTATCAGAAAAACAGGAAAAATTTCAATCTATTTTATGAAGTATGCAAAATGAGAGGACATTCAAAGGAAAGCTGCTATAAAATGGTAGGGTATCCACCAGAGTTCAAAACAAGGAAAATAAATATGAATACTCACAGTGCATATAATGTGATGGTTGATGCAAATCTGCAAGGAAGTCAAGGTTCAAGGTGTAGCTGGAGTGAAAACAACTCTCACAATTCTCAGATAGGAAACAACAACATCAGAGGTAATAATGTACAAATGGGAAGTGTACCTTGGATGGGAAATTGCACGCTCTTAAAAGAACAGTATGAACATCTAGTGCAACTACTGAATAAAGAAGGGAGCAAAGATTCTACAGCTACACCAGCAGCAAATGCAGCAGGTATTCCTCATGCTTTGTTAGTATCTAGTTCTTTGCATGATCGGATTATAGATACTGGAGCTACAAACCACATGGTGTCTGATTTAGAGTTACTAAATGAGTATGCATCAGTACAAGTTAACCAACAAAAGAAAGTATACTTGCCTAATGGAGAAACTACACAAGTAACACACATTGGAACTAGTAAACTAATAGAAAGTGATACAGTAACAAATGTGTTTTACATTCCCCAGTTTAAGTATAATTTACTGTCTGTCTCTAAAGTTACAAAAGAGTTAAAGTGCTCAGTAGCTTTCTTCCCTGATTTTTGCATATTTCAGGAACTCTTCAGTGGGAGGGTGAAAGCGATTGGTAAAGAAGACAGTGGTTTATACATTCTACGTAGACAAAATCAGTCAAGAAATAGTGCAATAAGTCTAAATACTAGTGATACATAAATTAATAAAGATCTCAGTCCAAGTGAAGTTGATCTTTGGCATAGAAGGCTTGGACATGTATCTGCTATAGTTCTCAAGAAAATATTTCATGTAAATGTGCAGAATATTGCTAATAGAATAGAATTATGTACTACCTGTCTGTGTGCAAAACAAACCAGAAATGCATTTCCTGTTAGTAGTATAAAAACTTCAGCTAGTTTTGAACTAATACATATGGATGTATGGGGGCCTTATAAAGTGTCTATTGTTGATGGAAATAGGTATTTCTTAACTGTGGTAGATGACTTCTCTAGAATGACTTGGATATTCTTAATGAAGCTGAAGTCTGATGTGTGTATAATTGTGCAACAGTTTGTTAAATATGTGGAAACACAGTTTGGAGTAACTATAAAAACAATAAGGACTAATAATGGTTTTGAGTTTGTTAACTCAACATGTGATACCTTCTTTAAAAATCTAGGAATAACTCATCAAACAACATGTCCTTATACTCCTTAGCAGAATGGTGTAAGCTGAGAGAAAACATAGACATATCCTAGAATTAACTAGAGCAATCAGGTTTCAAGCAAACGTTCCAATACAATTTTGGGGTTACTGTGTAAAAGTTGTAGTATATATAATAAAAAGACTCCATAGCACTGTTATTGACAACAAAAGTCCTTTTGAAAGGCTATTTGATAAGAGACCAGACTTAGGACATCTTAAAGTAATTGGTTGTTTATGCTATGCAAAAGTAATAAACCAAAATGATAAGATGTTGCCAAGAGCAAAGCCATCTGTTCATATGGGATATGCAACAACTCAGAAAGGATATGTGCAATATGATTTAATAGAGAAATGTTTTTTTGTAAGTAGAGATGTTCAATTCAGAGAAAATACATTTCCTTTTAAAACTAAACAGGATACTGATAAATTCTTGTTCACTCAACCAAATGAAACAGAGTTGTTACTACAAAATGCAATTCAAATTTCTCAAATGTCAATTCACAAGATGATGTGATAATGACTGATATACAGGAAATGCAAACTGAAGAAACTATACAATATAACAATCAAGAAGTGGTTAACACAGAGTATAGAAACAATATATCCAACACAGAACAGTCAGAAAATGTATCTACTATAGAGCATACAGAAAATAACAGTCAGACAGAACAACCTCTAAGGAAGTCAGATAGAGGTAGGAGACCACCTATTTGGATAAAAGATTTTGTATCATTGAATGCACAACATACTAAGCCTTATGCAATATCAAACTATATCACATATGAGAATTTGAGTCCTAAATATCAATCATATTTAACAGAATCATTGAATATTAATGAACCAACATTGTATTCTGAGGCAGTAAAAGATCCAAAATGGATAGCAGCAATGAAAAATGAAATTGAAGCTCTTCAAAATAATCATACATGGGAAGTTGTAGCCCTACCAAAAGGTAAAACTTTTATAGGATGTAAATGGATTTACAAAATCAAATATAAAGCATCTGGACAAATTGAAAGATACAAAGCAAAATTAGTAGCTAAAGGATTTAGTCAAAAAGAAGGGATAGATTATCAAGAAACATTCTCCCCAGTTATAAAAATGAAAACTATAAGAACTATACACTCACTAGCTGCTAGGAAGAAATGGCATATACATCAAATGGATGTATATAATGCATTCTTTCAGGGGGATTTATTAGATGAAATATACATGGATTTACCACAGGGATTCACAAGTCAGGGGGAGAACAAGGTGTGTAGACTTGTGAAATCACTATATGGCTTAAAACAAGCACCTAGACAGTGGAATGCTTAATTAACAGAAGTTTTAATAAAGAATAAGTTTAAACAAAGTCAATATGATCAATCATTATTTTTTAAGAAAACAGTTGAATGTATTACTTTAGTATTAATATATGTAGATGATATGCTTATTACTGGTGATTCTCTCAAACTGATTCAAGAAACTAAGTCATAGCTGCAACAGTCCTTCAAAATGAAAGATCTGGGAGACTTAAAATATTTTCTAGGAATAGAGTTTGCCAGGTCAACACAAGGAATTCTCATGCACCAGAGAAAGTATGCATTAGAAGTAATCTCTGAAACTGGTGCTAAACCAGCAATAACTCCTCTAGATGCAAATATAAAACTTACTACCACTGACTATGATGAGCATGTTAACAAAACAAATACAAATGTGATGATCAATGAAGAGGTAGCAGATACAGCTACCTATCAAAGGTTAATAGGCAAACTATTGTATTTAACAATGACAAGACCAGATATTTCCTTTAGTGTACAAACATTAAGTCAGTTCTTACAAAAACCAAAATAATCTCACATGGAAGTTGCATTAAGAATTGTTAAGTATATTAAGAAAAGTCCAGGTCAAGGGATTCTTTTATCAAGTGCTTCTAACAATACTGTTTCAGCTTATTGTGATGCAGATTGGGCTGCATGTCCTTTCTCAAGAAAATCAGTTTCTGGTTATTTAGTTAAGCTTGGTGACTCTCTAATTTCTTGGAAATCTAAAAAACAAACAATTGTTTCTAGAAGCTCTGCAGAAGCAGAGTACAGAAGTCTTGCAACTACAGTAGCAGAAATTGTTTGGCTAATTGGTCAGCTTCAAGAACTTGAAATTGACATCAAGTTGCCTGTTGAGGTGTTTAGCGACAGTAAAGCTGCAATTCAAATTGCAGTTAATCCAATGTATCATGAAAGAACTAAACAGATTGAAATCGACTGTCATTTTATAAGGGAAAAGATTATTCAAGGTCTCATCAAAACAATCTACATATCTACCAAGGATCAACCTGATGATATCCTCACCAAAGGTCTCACTAAAGTTCAGCACTATCTATCTTCCAAGCTAGGAATATTTGATGTGTTTTCGGTACCTAGCTTGAGGGGGAGTGTAGAGAAAGATAGCAATTATAGTTAAGTATTAGTTAGTTGGTTAAGTTAGATATAACCTCTCTTCTTAAAGTTAGTTAAGATGGTTAATGCATACTTAGTAGGTAAATTAGTTTCTTAGCTAGTATCTATATATATTTTTCACTACTCACATTGTGATACATAGATTAAAGAAATAATATACAAAAATCTCTCTCTCTAACTCAATTTCATTTTCTTCTGTATTCTAATTTCTTCCGCTTTCTTCTCTTCTTCTTCTTGTCTGTATCAATTCTTGTTCCTCATCTAACTTGAGTGTTAACTCAAGAATAACTTCAAAGAAAAGTTTTCCATTATCCTAAGAGATCATGCTTACCAGGAGACTTTGAGGAGATTATGTCCAATGTGGTTCCCGACTAAATGCGGCTAAATTCAACGCCATTTATTGAGAGTTAGTTTATGGGATCCCAATTGTTGCTCTATTTGATCCAATTGTTGACGCAAAGGTGTTACCTATTCCAACACTGAGCTTTATAATATTATTCTCATGGGAGTTGTTTGCTAACAGTTTTGTCGACCCATATCTTGCTGATGTAACTCCTGCGCCAAAGGTCTCACTAAAGTTCAGCATGACTATCTATCTTCCAAGCTAGGAATGTTTGATGTGTTTTCGGTACCTAGCTTGAGGGGGAGTGTAGAGAAAGATAGCAATTAAATGAGAAAGATAGCAATTATAGTTAAGTATTAGTTAGTTGGTTAAGTTAGGTATAACCTCTCTTCTTAAAGTTAGTTAAGATAGTCAATGCATACTTAGTAGGTGAATTAGTTTCTTAGCTAGTATCTATATATATATTCCACTACTCACATTGTGATACACAAATTAAAGAAATAATATACAAAATTCTCTCTCTCTAACTCGATTTCCTTTTCTTCTGTATTCTAATTTCTTTCGATTTCTTCTCTTCTTCTTCTTGTCTGTATTAATTCTTGTTCTTCATCTAACTTGAGTGTTAACTCAAGAATAACTTCAAAGAAAAGTTTTCCATTATCCTAAGAGATCATGCTTACCATGAGACTTTGAAGAGATTATGTCCAATGTGGTTCCCGACTAAATGTGGCTAAATTCAATGACATTTATTGAGAGTTAGTTTATGGGATCCCAACTGCTGGTCTATTTGATCCAATTGTTGATGCAAAGGTGATACCTATTCCAACACTGAGCTTTATAATATTATTCTCATGGGAGTTGTTTGCTAACAGTTTTGTCGACCCATATCTTGCTAATGTAACTCCTGCGCCACATTCAAGTCTTGACATAATCATTGCTATTATATCAATATTGCTTTGCTTGAACCTTTGAGGATAAGGTTCTTATTGAGGACGGGGAATTGTTATAAATGAAAATAATTCCATGACAGGTACATTGGAAAAATTAATAAATTACATTTGGGACCCTGGGAAATTAGGTATGCTATGTTATTGAAAGAGTTGTTTCTATTTCTCATCCCCTATTACGTATTCCCTTCTTCTAGGTTACTATTCTTCAATCCTTCCGTAAACAATCAGTTTCTTCTGTTCTTGTGTGTGTTCATATTTGGAGGCTTACATACAACTGGCAATCCTTCAGAAATAAATTGTCTCTGTATTTTCATTTTAGTTTAGCTAGCTTTTTTCCAAGCCTTTGTATTTTAATGAGTGCACAGTTCAAAAAAAAGTATTTTGAAGAGAATTGGAAGCAAAAATGTGATCTTCTTTTTATTTGTTTTTCATTTTTTGCTTTCATATGGGTTCAACATTTGCATTTAAAGATTTATACAATGTAAATTTTACATTATATCATATATGAGTTAATACGTTAGAATTGCATTTTGTGATTTTAAAATACTTTTGAACTACTTAGAGATGAAGCTTAAAATACAAATTTTATTATAATGAAAAAATAGTGAAGACTCAACACAACCTAAAATAACACTTTACTAAGAGGCCTTAACCTAATCGCGTTTGATATCAACGTAGTAATCTATTGTTCAATTCATTTATTGCACCTTATACCATGCCGTGTCACGAAACACTACTTGGTCAAAACAATTTACAAGATATTTATGGAAAAAATAAAATATTGAGAATATCTATAGAAAATGATATCACTTGTTATTATAGTGATCTATTCATTTGTTTATTTCTTCATGATATGCAAAATATTTCATATGCCACACCAAAATATGTCTAAGTTGGACACTATACCACTTCATTTTTAATCAAAATCACTAGTATCACTCTCTCTACACACGTGTGTCACACATAATTTGTCCACCTCAACTATGTCAAGTGACAGGGACATAAGTGTCATTTAGGTTATTCTGCCTAATTTTAATAAACAACTTAAAACAATGCTATTCAAATTAACTTTTTGGTATTTGTATAATGTTTAGTGAGGCTAGATTAATGTCCTGCATCTTCCTTGTTTACTTACTTTAACAACCAATATATTTGACGACCCAATTTAGCAAAAAGATGAAAAAAAATTTAAGATATGATGAGTAGTATTTTGTTTGGATTAATTTTCATAAGACCCAATAGGAAAAAAGATGAAAAAAAACTCGAGATATGACAATTAGTCTCTTGTTTAGATTAGCTTTCTTTTCTCCTAAAGAATACTAATAGGGAATTAAATTAGTCGGGATCCAATATAGGTATCAACAAAGTAAGAAACCAAAAACTTTCGATTATTTTTACTGACGAATTATTAATCCACCCTAGCAACTAGATATTTTTCATTATTTTTAACATGTAGTAAAATATATATAAAAAGAGCATAAATAGGATGATAGAAGATTTATGAATGTGAGTCTAAACCAGGCCCCCTAATCATGGAACATCAAAGGGAGCAGACATGTCGACTCTATATGTTTCAATTTCTGTGCACATAACCATGCTTCCTTCATTTTAGATCCAGAGCATCGGCTTAATTATGCACAGATTTATGGCTAACCCATGAAAATACATACAAAAATGGCCAAAAAACTTGCAAAAAAGAAAAGGAAGATAAATTTATTCTGCAGTTTTCAGATTCAGAGAGGAGGAAATGATGATATTATGATGTTGTGCTTCTTTATATAGAAAAAGGAAGCTGCTAGGTTTTAAGCTGTGTAATGAAAAGCCCAGCTTTTCTTTGCACGGAGTGGCCCTATTCTAACTTGAAGCCCAAATCAAGGTGGTCTTTGCATTATTATGAAAAGTAAGGTAAAACATAGTGAAAATAGCACGGGCTAGTCACTTTTTCGATTCGAAAAAAAGGCATCATAGCAAATTTATAGGAAAATAATCACTATTTTGCTAAAACACATAAAGGTCCAGCATATCGCGAATAAACTTTCAGCATATTATGTTGGAACTCCAACACATTATGAAATTGCAACACATTATACTGGAATCTCATATGTAAAAAAATCAAACTCCAGCATATTATACTGGAATTTTCTCGGATTTTTAAGAGTATTTTTGTTCAGATTTTATCTTTACATGAAAAAGTGGCTAAATTTCGATTACTTATTAAAATTGTGACTATTTTCAATTATCAGTTGTAAATCTGGCTATTTCTGATTTTTTTTTTCCCTAAAACATATGAAAATAGAAGGAAGAATTAATTTATATAGCAGTCTATCCAACCGTTTAAATTAAAAATAGTTGAAATATGTATAATAAATGTATAATATGTGTATAATTGTATACAAGCAATGTATAGATTATATATACTGGCAAGGAAATTCTTTTTCAAAGTATTTGAAAGATAAAGTCTTTTTTTTTGGGATTGCATATCAAATTCCACCTCTCGAGTAAGATTCATCCGACCAAAAGATAATATGTTTTTTACTAAAGCACTTTAAGTTAAAGAATAATATAGGGATGATTGAATGCAGAATAGGATCAATAATCACTATCATTATTCATGAGCATCAAACAATGGGAAAGAAATGAATCTAATACTGGTAAGGATGTTCCAGCCGAATCGGAAAATCGCACCAATCGAAAAATCAAATCAAATCGATTAAAAAATTCGATTATGTTTGGTTTGACTTGGTTTGGTAATAAGTAAAAAAATCGAACCAAACCAACATATATTTTTAAAACTTTATATTGAATTGTCTTTAAAAAAATATTGAAATATTTGAAATCATGTTAAGTGTTAACGTATAAAGCATACATTAACGAAAATTATTGTTAGACGATTAAGAAAATAAATATCATGTATTACTAAAAAAGATCTCCCATTAGAATATTTTAATAGATCATATGTTTGTCAATTTTTTCAATATTTACTAAACATATATTCACTTATCAAAATTTTATCTATAACTTAAAAAAAATTATGATTGGAATAATATTCATGTAAAAAAAAAAATCGAAAACCCAAAAAATCCAACAAAACCGAATCAATCCAAACCAATATAATTGGTTTGGTTTGATTTTGATAAAAACCGAACTAACCCGATCCATATACACCCCTAAACACTGGGTTTCCATCTCATAATATATCTTCTTTTATTATGCAACTCTTCCAAAAAGTTAAAACACTCGAACTTGTACCATATTTTTGACGGATATAAGACCTTTCCAAATTGATCCAAAATTGAATAAAGCAACATATGTAAGAGACTAAGACACGTATATTAACAGCTTGTTTGAATGGTTGTTGTATATCGTTCTATAATATATCGTATTGTATTGTATTGTACTGTATCGTTTAATGAATATAATGTTTGGATAGATTGTGTCGTTTGCCGTCATTTCATGATATCACGCATCAGCAATATGAAGAATAAACTTACAATATTTTAAAAAAGTTTTATGATACAGGATAAAATTATTATATAAAAAGGTACGATAAATGATAAAATAAAATTATTTAACAATAATTAAGGGTGAGATTGAGAGAAAAATACAAGGTAACGACGCGACCACACCAAATCGCTCGTTACATAAAGTGGCACATTTCGTCGTTACGTAACGACAGAACTAAAGATACGATACAATAAAATTTAAGTAACAATCAAAGCAAACATCGTATTTAAAGTAACAATACGATACGATACAACAGGTAACAACCATCCAAACAAGATGCAACCGGAATATTTGTGTAACGACCCGACCGGTCGTTTTAAACTCTAGCGCTTTGTTCAGCGGTTTGAGGCCTCGAGAAGCTTCACTTCAGGTATTGTGACTTTCACGTGTAGTCGGAATTTAATTTCGGAAATTTCGGAGTTGATTTGAAAAGAAAATTCTCATTTCGAAAGTTGTAAGTTGGAAGAATTGACTAAGGTTGCACTTTTGGGTAAACGACATCGGAATCGGAATTTGAAGGTTCCAATAGGTTCGTGTGATGATTGTGGACTTGGGCGTATGCCCGGATCGGGTTTTGGATGACCTAAGAGCATTACGGCTTGTTATGGAAAGTTGGCATTTTGGAATAATTTATAAATTTTAGTTGAAGTGTAGTTTAATGTTATCAACGTCCGTTTGGATTTTTGAACCTGGGAATATCTCTGTATGGTGACTCTGGTCTTAGGAGCGCGTCCGGATGTGGATTTGGAGGTCCGTAGGTCGTTTCAGGGTCATTTGGCGAAAGTTGGAAGTTGGTGGTTTTTGGAAGTTTGACGGGGAGTGGACTTTTGATATCGCGGTCGGATTTCAATTCCGAAAGTTGGAGTATGTCTGTAATGTCAAATGTGACTTGTGTGCAAAATTTGAGGTCAATCGGACGTGATTTGATAGGTTTCGGCATCGAATGTAGAAGGCTAAAGTCCTAAAGTTCTTTGATCTTGAATTGGGGTACGATTTATGATTTCGACGTTTTTTTTGGTGTGATTTGAGGCCATGAGCAAGTTCGTGTCATGTTTTGGACAGGTTGGTGTGATTGGACGGGGTTTTCGGGGTCCTCGGGTGTGTTTCGAGATATTTTCGGACCAAAATTGGATGAAAATTTGTTGGTGGTGTTGATATTGTCTTTCGCGAACGCGGGAGAAGGGACATGTTCACGAAGAAGGATTCTAGGCTGGTGAATTTTTGCCCTACGCAAATGCGAAGAGGGGCATGTGAACGTGTAGGTGGGGCTCGCAGTGCTTCGCGGACGTGGAGGCCCAACCGCGAATGCGAAGAGGAGATGAGGGAAACAGTGTAGGAGACCTTTGGCCTACGCGAATGCGATTGGGGGATCGCGAACGCGGAGGGCGAGGAGCAGTAGGCATTGCGAACGCGAGGCCACCGCGAACGCGAAGAAGGAGGATCTAGGCAGAGGGTTTACAAATTCGGGACTTAGCCCATTTCTTTTTTCTCTCTTGGTTTGGGCAATTTTGAGGAGGCTTCAGTGGGAGATTTTCATCAAATTTATGCCAAGGTGAGTGATTCCTTCACATTTTAAGTTAAATACATGAATTATATATAGATTTGAACATGAAAATTGGTGAAAATTGTGAGATTTTGAAGAAAACCTAGAAATTGATATTTTTGGATTTTGACCACGAATTTGGGCATGTAATTGAGGAGAAATTATATATTTGAGTTCACAATGTTATGGGTAATGTTTATCTTCAAAAAATTTCAAAATTCGGGCGCGTGGCCTCGAGGGTGACTTTATCGACTTTTCGAACGCAGTTGGGGATTTGTTTAAATTGATTCGTTAGGAGTATTGGAGTATATTTTTATTGGTTTGTGCATTGATTGACTAGTTTTGGAGTGATGGGCATCGGCTTGAGTTGTCGGAAGAGCTTTAGAGTCGGTTATGGAACTTCGGAGCTAGGTAAGTCTCTTGTCTAACCTTGTAAGAGGGAATTTACGATATATGTGATTTAAATTAATATCTACTGCTAATTGTGGGGGCTACGTATGCACGAGCTGACGGGAGTCCGTGCGTAGCTACTAATGTTCTTTTGTCTGGGTAGTTTAGGACCCAAATCATGAATTACTTGTAATGTTTTCATCCCTTGTTAACTGAAGTACCTGAATTATATTGGAAATTGTTAGAGGAAATAGTAAAAGACCGAAATTTCACGTACTTAAATTTTTGTGCGAATTGCTCGATCGTTAATAGAAATTGTACATAATTACGTGTTATCCTTGTGATAACTTCTCATTCCGGAGGTTCATAAAGTGTACACGTTATTCTGGATCGGGCTGAACGACCTCGGCAGAATCGTGAGTTATACCACTAGTAGCCGAATATTCTCGACCTAGTTTTTACATCAATGACTTGCATTATATGGTATTTATTACTCCCTCCATTTCAATTTATGTGAACCTATTTCCTTTTTAGTCTGTGCCCAAAAGAATGACCTTTTTTCCTATTTGGAAATAATTTACCTTTATGCAATGATTTATAGCCACACAAAATATACGTGCCTCATTTTACACCACAAGTTTAAAAGTCTTCTCTTTTCTGAAACTCCGCGCCCAGTCAAATGAGTTCACATAAATTGAAACGGAGGAGTATTTATTTGGTATGGACACTTGGCATGTTCTAAGATATTAAGGTAGAACATGAGGATGAGAAGAATAATTTATGTTTTAAAAAGGAATAATTGGAAAAATTATGAAATTTGCAGATTTACTCCACTATTTCCGTATGCTTCATATATGCTCATGATTTATCTTATTGCTTTATTGAACCTTTAGTAAGTGTTAATGTCGACCTCTCGTCACTACTTCTTCGAGGTTAGACTTGATACTTACTGGGTACGCGTTGATTTACGTACTCATGCTGCACTTCTACACTAAATGTGCATGATATGACAGGTTCGTTGATGATTACCCTAGCGCGTAGGTGCACCTGTCGAGGAGACTTTATGTGAGTTGCATTCCAGGATACGCATCGCAGTCCACCGGGTCTCCATAGTATCATTCATTTTAATTTGTCTTATTACACTCGCACATGTGTTGTATTATTATTGTACTTCTTTGAAATTTGCTCATGCACACTTGTGACACCGAGTTTTGGCGGTTTCCCATCGGGTTATTCATTGTTGTGGTTCGTGTAAACTTTCTCATTTACTTTGTAAGTTCTACTTTGTACTGTTCTATTAAGGAAAATTACGATTTCAAACAAAATACTAAGATGAGTAATTAATTTGGTAAATCACCGATGGCTTGCCTGAGGGCGGCGTTAGACGTCATCACGACTGATAGAGGATTTTGGGTCGTGATAATTTGGCCGTCCTCTTATGATGTCTTAACAACAGGAATATATATATATATATATATATATATATATATGTGTGTGTGTGTGTGTGTGTGTGTGTGTGTGTGTGTGTGTTGCACATTAATAATATCACGTGATGATTTAAACATTTATTTATATGAATAAATAACAGAATTTAATTAATAAGGGAAATTTTATGTATAATAATACAACGATCATCTAAATGTCGAAAAATATTATTACATCAGCATAATACATGAATTTAAAATAAAAGGATATCATTAAAACTTACACAAATAATCAATTTTTTCATGTTACTTAGATATTATATATTACTGATTAAAAGTATTTAATGTGATGGTATCTTAAGGAACACTTCTTTGTGGACAATATTTTTTTTGCGTATGTTTCATCCTAATATTTTGGTTATTCTTCCTTAACCAGAACTCTTGTTGTTGATCTTGATATCTCTCTTGAAAGTGCAACATACAGTTGTTCGTACAAAAAAATATATTATGGTAAATATAGTCCAATATTTAGGATGTTTGTCCTTGTACTTTATTTATTATACTTGCAAAAAATAAACATACTAAAATTTATTTTCACACAAATTTAAAAAAATATTCCTTAGTTTCGGAAGACGAAAGTTGAATTAAGGGATAAGAATATACTTAGAAGCACATTGACCAGTATCATAACTTTTGCATGTATGATGTTATTGTATACCATTTGTGTGCTATTACATAAGTTATTCGACGTATTTAAGTTTTTCAATAGCATGACGGGCATATGTTTCTTCAAAATTGATGGAAGTATATAATCTTGTATTTTAGTCGCTTATTTCACTCTAATTAACTACAATTTACTCGTGTTTGAGAGCTTTAATTGGTAGTGTTTTGCACTTATCGTGTTTTATGCATTGTAGGTGTGATTCCGAACCATGTAGATGTTATGGAATGAATTCGAGCGATTTGGAGCTTTGAAGTCTGAATAAACGCCCCAGGGATTAAGCATGGATCATGTTCGGGAGTCGAGGACCAAGTCTGGACGTCAAAACGCAAGATTTGGGTCGTACTCCAAGAAATTTGCACTAGTGCGATGCAAGGTGCAAGGCATAGTGCGACGCAGCAGTGTATTTGAAATGACACGATCAGTCGTTTTGAGCTCTGGCGTGTTGTTCAACCGTTTGAGGCCAGGAGTAACTTCACTTCAGGTATTATGACTTGTACGTGTGGTCGGAATTGAATTTCAGGAAAGTTCGGAGTTAATTTGGAAAGAAAAATCTAAGTTTGGAAGGTTTAAGTTAGAGGAATTGACTAAGGTTTATTTTTGAGTAAAAGACTTCGGAATCGGGATTTGAAGGTTCCAGCAGGTTCGTATGATGATTTTGGACTTGGGCGTATGTCCAGATCGGGTTTTGGAAGACACAGGAGCGTTTCGATGCCTATTGTGGAAAGTTGATATTTTGGAAGGATTTCATAAATTTGGGTTTAAGTGTATTTTTATGCTATCGATATTCGTTTGGGATTCTGAGACTGAGAATAGCTCAGTATGATAGTTCTGGTCTTAGGAGCACATCCGAATATGGATTTGGAGGTCCGTAGGTCATATTGGGGTCATTTGGCGAAAGTTGGAATTTGAAGGTTTTGGGAAGTTTGACCGAGAGTGAACGTTTTGATATCAGGGTCGGATTCTGATTCCGAAAGTTGGAGTAGGTCTGTAATGTCGAACGTGACTTGTGTGCAAAATTTGAGGTCAATCAGACGTGATTTGATAGGTTTCGGCATCGAATGTGGAAGTTAGAAGTTCTAAAGTTCATTAAGGGGTTGTGATTCATGATTTCGATGTTGTTTGATGTGATTTGAGGCCTCGAGTAGGTCCGTGTTATGTTGTGGGACTGGTTTGTGTGATTGGACGGGGTCTCGGGGCCTGGAATGTGTTTCGGGGTGGTTTCAGCTAAATTTGAGCTGTTTTGGAATTGTTGTTGTTGGTTCTGATGTTGTCCTTCGCGAATGCGAAGGGAGTCACGCGTTCGCGAATAAGGGATTTTTGGGCTGTTGTGTTGTTCATCGCGAACGCGGTGCATGGGCTGGGAACACAAGAGTGGGCCCGGAACAACCTATGCGAACGCGAGTAGGCGCACGCGAGGAGCTAGGGAGTTGGGGCCTGCCAGACGTAAAGCCTTCACGGTCACCGTTTGAGGACCGCAAACGCGGAGTGTAGGGGGGTCACCAAGTTCGCGAACGCGACCATTGGGTCGCGAACGCGTAGAGGAAATAGTGGAGGCAGTGAGTTTGTCCTTCGCGATCGCGAAGGCATTCTCGCGATCGTGAAGAAGAGCGGGCCTGGGCATATTGGTTTTAATACGGGGTGTGGCTCATCCTCTCTCATTTTTCACTTGGTTAGGCGATTTTTGGAGCTTTTAAAGAGAAGATTTTCATCATCTATGTCAAGGTAAGTGATTCTCACCTTTTGCAAGTTGAAAACTTGGATTATATATAGATTTTAACATAGAAATTCACGGGAAATTAGTAAAAAATTGGGATTTTGGCAGAAAACTTAGAAATGGGTATTTATTGGATTTTGACCACTAATTTGAGAATGAAATTGAGATTAAATTATATATTTGAGTTCGTGATGCCATGGATAATGTTTATCTTCGAAAAATTTCGAAATCGGGCACGCGGGTCCGATGGTGATTTTATCCACTTTTCGAGCAGAGTTGGAAAATGTTGTAAATTGAATTATAATGAGTATTAGAGTATATATTTATGAATTTGCACCTTTATTGACTAGTTTTGGAGTGATGGACATTGGTATGAGTTGTTGGAAAGCCTTGGAGTCGGTTATGAAATTTTGGAGCGAGGTAAGTCTCCTTTCTAACCTCGTAAGAGGGAATTAACCCCATAGGTGAATCAAATTATTATGTGCTTCTATTTGTGGGGGCTACGTGCGCACGATGTGACGAGAGTCCATGTGTAGCTACTATTATGCTTATGTTCGAGTAGTCTAGGACCCAAATCATGTCATACTTGTGATGTTTTCACCCTACTTGTTAATTTAATTGCTTAAAATATATTGAAACTTAATAAAGGAATTGTAAAAGGTTAAAATTCATTTTCTTGGCCGTTTATGAAAATTGGTATTTCCTTAAATTATTTCCCCTTAATTAATCTTGAATTGGTTGTTTTAAATGTATTTTCTCTTTTGTGGAGCGGGCGGAATGCCTCAGTAGCAGATACATGGATCTATAGTTCGCGCCCTTCGATCCTCGGCAGTGCATAATTTAAATATTTATATTGGATCGGGCCGTACGACCTAAGCATGATTTGCACATGATATATCTTTGGAATTGATAATAATTGATATTGTTTCATTAGTCTGAGATATAAAAATGTTAAATGACGAAAATAAATTTGAAAATTTCCTATTAACAAAAGAATTGTTTGCTTACTTCATGTTATTGAGTTTACAACCGTTCTATTCAATCCATGCTTTATTATAATATTGATATTTTATTGTTAGCCTATAGTAAGTGGCAAAGTCAACCCCTCGTCACTACTTCTTCGAGGTTAGACTGGATACTTATTGAGTACGCGTTGATTACGTACTCATACTACACTTGCTGCACATTTTTGTGCATGTGCATATATGTCTAGTGGCCTTGTGGGAGCAGAGGCGTGGTTATTGTGGGGACTTATGTCACGTCCTTAGTCTTAAACTAAGCTCATGTGCGGCACTTGGCAACTCGCTCATGATCTTGCACAACTTGCCCACGTTCTTGCTATGCCAAGTCAGCCTTACTACACTCAAGATCGTTAAGGATTGTTAGAATACAGGAGAATTGCCAAAAGAAGCTTTTGTATTATAGAGAATTTGATTTATTTGCTTGGTGAGTTTACAAAACGCCCCCTATTTATACTAATCACCTAGGGGCTAGTGTATAAATAATAATCGTTCCATATTTAAAAATAAGTACATTCTCTAGAATCTTCTATATAGCTAGAATCTTTCAATGACTTTCCCAGTAATTTCATAGGGTTCTAAGGTCTTCCTAATGAAACCTCTATATTTCCTACAAGTGCATAAATATCTAGAGTTTTCCCAAGGAAATTCTCCATAGTTTTAAAATATTCCACCAAGATCTAGTCCCTAACTTATGTAACCCTTCCATATGGCAAAAATATATTCCAAGTGACACCTACGTGGCATGATGATGTGGCGGGTCATGACACTTAGGTGAGATGCATTCCACGTTACGGGTCTGCAGCACACACAGAATCTTCATCAGAGTTATTTACACACTCCTATCTAATTGTATCCCAGACAAATGTTGTAGTTTACTGTGTTTCCTAGTTGATACTCATACACTCGTGACACTAGGTTATGGGTGTGCTTAAGGGTCGTTCAGTTTTAAAGTTGTAAGAATATTGTCATTACTCTGTAAACTTTATCTCTTACTATTTAATTGAAGGAAAATATGATTTCAAAAATACTAAAATGAGTAATGAAGTTAATCATTTAATTGTTGGCTTTCATGAAAACAATGTTAAGCGCCATCACAACCTTTAATGAATTTTGGGTCGTGACAACATGGTATCAGATCACTAGGTTCAATTTGGTCTCACTAGTCATGAGCAAGTCTAGTAGAGTCTTGCAAATCGGTACAGAGACGTCTGTACTTATCTTCGAGAGGTTACATGGTTGTTAGGAGCACTTCTCTTCTTGATTCCTCATCGTGCGATTTGATTCATTTGAGGCTTATGCCTTCATTTCTTTCCTATTTAATCTTATGCGACGTGAAGCGTTTGTTATCAACTGGGAATCGAGAAATTGTAATGGTACTGCAGAGGTGGTGCAGGATGTTTCTCCTTACATATTCGATTGGGTTAATGTCATCGCCTTGTGAAAGGATGTTCTGTCATTTCAGATCAGTAGTTGTATTTCTGATGGTCTTGAGGCACAAATTGCTATGATGTGCATGAGTTGTTATCACACAGTACTGATGTAATGGTAGGATGCTTGTCTATGTGTCGGGGCAGTGAATTACTCGAAAGGAGGTTTTTTCTTAGTGCATGATTCAAAGGTTCAGCGTTTCATTTCTAGCGGAGGAAAAGAAATCGGACTGAGTGTTCACGTTTGGGTATATGGAGTAACGAGACTTGGTATTTTTTAGCTTGGTGGAATTTTCATCCGTGATGTGGAGTCGTCGTCCTTGATTGAATGTGTTAAGTTCGTCGGTGTTATGTTCTTCTTCAATTCGCCTTTAGGGTAGGGTATTGTGAAATGGTGTCGGGGAAGCGACCGTCAGAGGTCGCGGTGTGCAGTGGTTCAGGATCGAGTCAGTGTTCCTAGCATTGATGGATCGAGAAGGATGATCTCCGGAGAGGTTTAAAGTTAGTAGTGATCTATTAGTTCAAGTACTACAGAGACGGATTTTGATTTAAGTCAACAATTGGGCAGCGGAGGATGAGGAGGGACATGTGGGAGGTGTCGTGTGGTGGTTAAATTTCTAGAAGGACAAGGGTGAGAAGCAAAAACCGAATAGTTGCTTAAAGGAGAGGGTTTGACCAAAGTGGGAGAATGATAGAGTAACATATGGGTTCTGTGGTAGGATAGCTACACGCCTTGAGAAAAGTTTAGAGTGATTTACGATTCATGGTGGGCAGTGACTAGATCTACAGACTTAACTTGGAATATCGACTGTTGTATTGGGGAAGATTGGGTACGACAGAAAGGAGTTGCTTGATATGAAAAAGGATGCAATGCAACATGACTCGGGATTGAAATGTATTATCGCACCTGTAGTTGATGTCAATGAGGAGTGAACGGACTTGTATAACTGATGGATGAGCATGAACCCAGGAAGGTTTACCGATTTCGTAGTAATTGTACATAGTGCAACGTTGTTGGGAGATGTTGGCATGGAACTTCCACATGTGAGTTATCTCCTGTGAGCAGGTTAGCGGTTGCGTGGTGTTGATGAAGCTTCTACGAAGAGTTCTACCGGCTATCCGGTGAGGGATTAAATATGTGGATTTAGCTAGTGATTAGAGTGCTCATGAAATGTTTGACAGGAAGATTTTGAGAAATTTTACGGGTCGGTTGTGCGAGATCATGTCAATGAGAAAGAAGAAGTCTTGGTGGGTTCCAGGGTTATATAATTGTAGCTTCAAGCTAAGAGGGAGAGCCCCATCGTCCACGATTGGATTGCATGGTTGTCTACCTGTGAGGTTTCTGGTTATCGGCATGTCAGTAGGTTATTACGACTAAGGATAAAAAAACATCAGTGGTAATTTGAGCAAAGGATTTAGGGCATATGTGCTATATTTGGCCTCGTCGATTCATGTCCAGACTTTGGGGAGACTCAGAGTTTATGGTTCGTGTAGATTTGATATACAAGAAAAGTGAGTCCGTCGAGTGCTTCTGTGAGAAGGTGTTCATGTGCTAGCAGGGCCTTGGAGTTTGATCATATTTGGGAACAAGTAATAGTGGGTGACTCTCAACAACGATTCTAGTGGGTTCAAAAATTAAACGTGCGGTGTCTAAGGATTTCGAATCCGTAGTATGGTTAAGTATCGAGCTTTTGCAGTGGACTATGAAAAGGGTATTGGAATGTTTTATGTTGTCATTGTGGCGGTGCAATATTGGAGGAAGGGAATAAGTAGCTTTGGATTCACGGAAGGTCTTCCAGAATGGGTGTACCAGTTGGTGATGCTATTGCGCGCGTAAGGAGAATATGAGATGGTTATGGGTATTGAGACGATGTGGTCTCGTGGATTGAGTCACTCGGTATGAGTGTTGTTAGGTTTTTTTATGTTTTGAATGGAGCTACTACTATTTGTAGGGCAAGTACCGAGTAAATTAGAAGAAGTGGCTCGGTTGGTAATTGTTGAATCAGCACGATTATGGTAGTGATCAGTTTCTCCACATTGAATTTATACATATAGTTTGTGGTTGTACACTTGAGCTTGAGCGCCACCACAACTTGGTTGATTTGAAAGGTATTTGATTCGTATGACTTTGTTGTGTAAAGGGACTCCAGAAGAGTTATGGCAGTTTAGATCATGACATGAGGTTGTATTTTCTGTGGTTTGAGAATTTAGTTACGTGTTGTATTGGTTCTTCTGAAATGAGCTAAGTAAAAGGTTTCTATATGATGAAGTGTTTATTTTATTAATGGATCAGGGGTTATTGTGGAATTATGGTACTCTCACGTATTGGCATGTTAGGTGCAGTGAGTGGCATGGGAATTTGGAAGCTAATGATCAAGGTTGCGGTTAGGTGTTGACAAGAATGTTACGAGATCAGATGATCAGGAAAGAATTCAGATGTTTAGAGTAAGCTAGTATTGTCTTCAGTGTCACTTGAGACTGGTGTCTTGTGTAAGAGGCTTTGTGTACTGATTTGTGGCTTCTTGATTTGCTTTACAACATTAGTGTGGCCGGTGGTATGGATGCACATACTTGTTACCTGGTGCGGAGGGTTGTGGGAGCGTATCCCACATGAAGATTGTATAAGTTTGACATATACTCACTTGATTGATTAAATATTGAAACCAAGTATGGAGATTTGGTACTATCGCTAATGTGAAAGTTTAGGCCTGAAAGGCGCTCTATTCAGTTGGTTGTGAATTGTGGAAGTTTGTGCTGGATTCGACGAATGTTGTTGTGTGTCATGGCAAAAAGGTCATTGTGGATCCTTGAGAGGTTATTTTCCTAAGCATGTTATGATCAGAATCGATTTGAGGTCCGTTGATGGGTCCAAATGTGGATGTGTACTCTACATCAGCCTGGGTGTGTTCGTTCAGTATAGCATTCCTTATGGAGAAGTATTGGGGCGTTCGATGTTATTTTCGTCGTCAGCTACTTCATGTAATACTCTATTGTGCCGTGTGGGTTGTGAGACGACTTGATTATTTGCATTGTGTGGTGTTCCTGTGTAGCTTGCGGTGTTATATGAGCAGGATGGCTCTCAAGATGCAGTTCATTCATTGCACCTTAGTCGTTCTTGAGTTTGTAGCGTATGGCGCTATCTGTCATCCAGGAATGGTATTGTGCACTTGGCGTGCTTATGGTTGATATTCAGGCATTTCGTGAGTATGACCGTTACGGCTCTAGGTGTGTTTTCTTTAGATTATTATGTGTGGATCGGGTGGCACGCCGCAACGCGTATGCTATTTGGATCGGGTGGCATGCCGTCACGGGTATCAAGTATGGATCGAATAGCACGTCGTGACAGTGTGATGTTTAGTGCAGTTCCCTATATCTATTCATGTGTGTTTTTTCCCGCATTTTCTAAGAAAGATTCATGACACCTTTTAGGTTGTTTAATTAGGTACGTGGGTTGAGTAGTTCTTTCCAGAATTCGTTTTCCTTATGTATCACATTCGATTTTGTGGCTTGTTGGCACATGGTGGCATCATATGAGACTTTTGGTAGTGTTGGTGGTGGCTTATTGCCGGAACGACTTGTACTGGGTGAGACGAGATTTTTGGATCTGAGATCAGCGCGATCGGATTTATATGAGGCATATTTAAGGGCAAATATCGTTCTTTGGTTCATAATGAGGTAATGGTTCTTCTCAGGAGGAGAGACTCAATAATTTGTTGACTCAGCAGTTGGTTATGAATTTCTACACATCTCTTCCGTCGTGGCAGTATTGCAAGAGATGAAACATGACTTATATGTGTCATGAAGTGTGTCGTGGGCATCAGATTTGTGGAATTGTGGCTATAGTTGCCAAAGGATGTTATTATGGTCATGTGAATTATGCGGTGCATGGCGTGAATTCAGAATAGGTGTACAATCATGTTTTGGTATAGTAAGTAATGACTGATAAGATGTTCGTATGTTGAGAGCAGGCCTGGTAGAAAATTTTGGATGTTGGAGCTTAGCTCTAAGGCTTTTGACTAAATAAAAGGGGGAATCTTCAGACTGGATCGAGCTAATGTGCTCAACTGGGTTATGGTAGCACGGGTAGGTGCTCAAGGGGTTAAAAAAATGATTTCGGCAAACTCCGGAGCAGTTCTTAGCACGTTCGAGGACGAACGTATGTTTAAGTGGGAGAGAATGTAACGACGCGACCGGTCGTTTTGATCTCTAGCGCATTGTTCGGCAGTTTGAGGCCAAAAGTAGCTTTACTTCAGATATTATGACTTGTACGTGTGGTCAGAATTGAATTTCGGGAAAGTTCTGAGTTAATTTGGAAAAAAAATTCTAATTTCGGAAGCTTTAAGTTGGAGGAATTGACTAAGGTTTGATTTGTGAGTAAACAGCCTCAAAATCGGGATTTGAAGGTTCCAATAGGTTCGTACGATGATTTTGGACTTGGTGTATGTCCGGATTGGGATTTGGATGACTCGGGAGCGTTTCGGCGCCTATTGTGGAAAGTTGGTATTTTGGAAGGTTTTCATAAATTTGGGTTGAAGTGTATTTTTATGTTATCGGTGTCCATTTTGGAATTTGAGCTTGGGAATAGCTGCGTATGGTGATTCTGGTCTTAAGAGCGCGTCTGGATGTGGATTTGGAGCTCTGTATGTCATTTTGGGGTCATTTGGCGAAATTTGGAATTTGAAGGTTTTGAGAAGTTTGATTGGGAGTGGACTTTTTGATATCGGGGTCGGTTTCCGATTCCTGAAGTTGGATTAGGTCTGTAATGTCGAATGTGACTTGTGTGCAAAATTTGTTTTCAATCGGACGTGATTTAATAGGTTTCGGCATCGAATGTGGAAGTTCGAAGTTCTAAAGTTCATTAAGCTCGAATTGGATTGTGATTCATAATTTTGATGTTGTTTGATGTGATTTGAGGACTCTATTAGGTTCGTGTTATGTTATGGGACTCGTTTGTGTGAGTGGACGGGGTCCCGGGGGCCTCAGGTGTGTTTCGGGGTGGTTTTGGATCAATTTGAGTTGTTTTGGAACTGTTGTTGCTGGTTTTGGTGTTGTCCTTCGCGAACGCAAAGAGAGTCCTGTCTAGTGGCCTTTTGGGCAGTGGCGAATGTAGTGTAGTATCACCGGGTTCAACTAAACCCAGAACTTTTGACGCGGAGTAAAAATTTATATGTAAAAATTCATTAAAATTACACAAATAGTAGATATGAACCCATAAATTTAAAAATATAATGAGTTCAATGGTAAAGCTCTAAAAGTTGAACCCACTAGATTTAAATCCTAGATTCACCTCTGCTTGTGGGCGCAAAGGCGCGGTTATTGCGGGGATTTAGGTGATCTGCATTCCACGTTACGAGTCTGCACACACAAAGTCTTCATCCGAGCTATTTACACACTCCTGTCTAATTATATCCCAGACATATGTAGTATTTTACTGTATTTCCTAGTTGATTCTCATACACTCGTGACACCAGATTTTGGGAGTGTTTAAGGGTCGTTCAGTATTAAAGTTGTAAAAATATTATCATTTACTTTGTAAACTTTATCTCTTACTATTTAATTGAAGAAAATTAAAATTTCAAAAATACTAAAATGAGTAATGAAGTTAATCATTTAATTGTTGGCTTGCATGACAACAGTGTTAGGCGTCATCACAACCTTTAATGAATTTTTTATCGTGACAGTATTTTTGCTGCCCGTTGAATTGTAGAGCTCTTTGGATTTCCCCACTAATGCCAGGCATGGCGCGTCGCCTCATGCGGCACACCTGTGCAATTTTTACAGAGTAGATGTCTTATTTCGGCTAGGAAAAGGTGATTTCTCTTTGGGCACGACCCTATTTGGTATAAAAACATGGAAAATCGTTATTTTTTTGGACTTTTGACACGTATTCGACCTAAGTAGGCTAAGGAGAAGTTGGAATAACACGAGCACGAGGATTTTATCATTCCTTCCTCACTCCCACGAGTTTGGACTGAATTCATGTTTTTCTATACATTAATTTTTTTTGTAATGAATTGCTCCATGTCTATTGAGTAGTTCTCTTTAGGGTTTGATGGATTTGGTGTATTGATGATTGTTTGTGTATTATAACTCTAGTTTTATGTATTGAAGTGTTTTTGGATAAATTATTGCATCTATATTCACTTTTCATGTAATCGAGAGAGGCATAACTTGTAATATCTTTGCATTGCATTGTTAGTTGAGTTCATTTATTCTTCTTAGTAATTGAAAGAGGGTAGTTGAATCATTGATTAAACCTAGTTAGGAAAATAATCAAATAGGTTTTCCTAAAGACCAATCCACTACGCATTCTTACATATTTTACGTGCTTAAATTGGTTCATCTCGTGAGGATAAGACTTAATCAAGAGATGAGTTTTTGCCGAATGTCTGAACTGTTAATTGAGTGAATTTGACATACTCACTTAAATATTAGAAGTGAATTATCTAGATTTAGATCCCAAACAATTATCGTACACCTATCATATCAATCCCTATTTCCTCCCACTGATAACTTCCTTGCTTATCTTTGTTTCGATTGTCATAGTCAATAACTCTAGACTCTTAGTTAGTTTTAGTTAGAAATCATAGAAATCTAAATTGTTGATCATCTTGAATAGTAATCAAGCTAGAAACTACAAGAACACTATTTAAACCCAATCCATGTGGATACAATATTATACTATACTATATTTGATTAGTGAGCTGAATTTAAGTGTGTGTTTGCGCTCGTCAAAAATCAACCTATATATAATGAAAAATCAACTTAGTCTATTATATATACGATGACACTAATATACGCAAGAAATAATAAACTTGACAACAAACATGTATGGTAGAAGCTGTGGCGGAACCCCATGCATCAATGGGTATCAACCGATATCTCTTTGTCCAAAAATTATACTGTGGAGCTAAGCATTTTTCTTATATATATATATATATATATATATATATATATATATATATATATATATATATATATATATATATATATATATATATATATAGAGAGAGAGAGAGAGAGAGAGAGAGAGAGAGAGAGAGAGAGAAACGCTATGTACTGACACCCCTTAACTTCTTGGTGAGTTTATTTCTTTATATTTTGACCCTCATTAATGATTGGCTTCGCCACTGGGTAGAAGACCGTTTGGTATTAAAGTATTTAAGTATTCTTCTAGTTAGTAATTATTGGTATTATTTTTTGCTAAGTCACAAACAAAAAAATATTTTGTTTTGCTATAAAATTTTGCATTCAACTTTTTATTTAGTTGATCAATATTTTCATTTCTGCCAGCTAAGATTTATTTTTAATTTTACCATGTGATTTGCACAATTTGCGTTTTAATCTAATAATAAAAATATTTCTCTTATTAAATGCACTAATATTGCCCTTGGGATTGATAAGCAAGTGGTTAAGAAGAACCAAATCATCTTTTATTGGATGCTCTTACTCGTTTCCAACACGAAGTAAGAAAACACTGAATATTGGATATGTTCTTACTTTATATTTCTTGTCAGTTAAATCTTTTTCATTTGAGGTCATAAATATAACTTTGGTAAGCTACCTTTTACAGTCTCTGCTTTTGTCTATTTTGGAACTACTGGTAGTACTTGACATAAATTTTCTCCCAAATCATTAATTTTTACCAGATGGTTCATTTATATCCAATATATTTTTAGAACTCTTTTTGACACTTAGTTATAAGTGCTTTATACCATATTATCAATGTTTTTTTTCTTATAAATTTAATATCATTGCTCTACGTTGATATATTCGTGATGGCTATTTAAGTTGTTTGAGAGGTATATCAAATCCAAAGTGGGCGGCCTCACAATAACTATTGCTGCTAATAGTGTCATGCCTCTTGATATGATATTTGCAAGTAATGCATGACATAAAAATACTATTCCGATTCCGCCATAGGCATTTACAAAGAATAACCCTGTTATAGCAGAGTCGGCTCTTTATAATATAGTCTTGAAAGCTTGTTCTTGTTTAGAATTTAGCTTTGATTGTGCTTTCTCATACACTTGTATAGCATCTTAAATTTTTAATAATATATTAACCTTTTGTACTTTGTGTAACAATGCTCTTTTTATGGAATAAAATTATGTACCCTATTTTTTTAACTTGAGTGAAAATTTTACTCATATGATAAATTTTAAAAATAGTTGAATTGGATTATCTTGATAAATAATTAATTATTTGATTTAACATAAAAACAATGTATTCTATGTTGATTCAGATTTTAATATTAGTTAATCTCTTGTTGTGAATATTTAATCTTAATTATAATTTATCCAGCATAAATTTTATCTTCGAAGAGTAAAAGATTGATATAACATTCACTTTTAAATCTTTATATATGTAGAATCATTAGTGGTATTGACTTTTACCAGTGGCTTTTTTCCTCTTTCTCACACATTCATATTCTTAAATATTTTCTTAGTTGTTGTTTAGTAATTGGATATTTTAAATATTACATGAAAACTTAATTAAAAAAACATTATCTGAGTAGGAAAATATGTCATATATAATATAAAAATATACCATCGTGGAGATATATTTTTCTCAATTTCAACTCTTTATGCAGTTTATTTAATATTACATTTTTTTTGGTATTAGGCATTATGGAGTGGTAATGTATTGCCAATACGGAAGATTCTAATGAAATTGATTTTCTTAAACCTTCCAGCATATTTTTGATAAGAATTCAATAGATAAATTTTATTAATTTTAAATTAAAAATTAACATACAAGGTATTGTAGTTCAAAAAATAAGTTATTGCAGTTATGCCTTTTCCCTATGAGTTATTCAGTTTAATATTTTAGGGCTATTTTGGTATTTTAGTATTGTATTTATGCTTTTGTAATAATATATGCTCTACTTTTTCTAAATGGATTTTGGACAATATAGTACATTCTCAAACTAAATTAGTAATAAGATATTATAATAAATTTTCAAATTAAATAGTAATAAATTTTGTTAAGAAGTATATCCTAAAAATAATAGGATTACATGACTAAAGATATTTACTTGTTCAATTTTATATGAATTTGACAGCCGAAAAGTAATTATACTAGTAGGATTCCGATTCCTAAAGGTAATCATGTAGGATTTCTAACGTGTAGTATTATGTCATAAAACTAATAGAGTTATAAGGCTAATATCTAAAAACCCGATTATGTCATTTTATAATGAGTTATTATGTTTAATATTATAAAGTTATTTTTGTAAACCGACATTGTATTCATTCTTTATAATAATATAGATATAGATATCGATATAGTAGTTTAAGCGGTTGGATGAGCAGTTATTTTGGTTAATTCTTCTTCTCTTTTTGCAGAAAGGGGAAAAAAATAAAAATTAGTCAGATTTACAACTGCAAATTGAAAAATAGTTATAGTTTCAAAAGTAATAGAAATTTAGCTACTTTTTATGTAAAGATGAACTTTGAACAAAAATACCCTTTAAAATTCAGAAAAGTTTTTGCATAACATGTTGGACTTCAAATTTTTTATATTGAGATTCCAGCATAATATATTAAAATTTCATAATGTGCTGCATTTTCAACATAATATGCTGAAAGTTTATACGCAAGAGCTTTTAGCAAAACAATGACTATTTTTCAATTACTAATCCAAAAGCTGGCTAGCTCGTGCTATTTTTACTGGAAAAGGCCTTAAAAAAGGCCATTTGTGCAAATGCCCCAACCTCATTATCCATGGGCCATTTTGTATTGGGCTTTCAACAACAAGCCATATATAAATATCCCTCGTTCTCAACATTCTACACTTCGCATTCACTGAAAAAACCCTAGCTTCTGAGAAAGTAGAGCCGCAGAGGTTGCTCAGAAGCTATCATCCAGAACGAAAATGGTAGAGAAATTGCTTCTTTTCCAATTTAATTTTTCTCTTAGCAATCCACTGAAGTGTAATCTCCCTATTATCTCTCAATTTTTTTGCAGACTTTCAAGAGAAGAAACGGAGGTCGTAACAAACATGGACGTGGCCACACCAAATTTATTCGCTGCTCTAATTGCGGCAAATGCTGCCCGAAGGTCATTTCCAATTTACTATTTATTGAATATTTTTTAAATATAAATTTAACATATAGATCCAGAATTTTAAGTTAATGCATGTGGAGTATCACCTATTACTTTTTCTGTGGTAACATATTTGTAATTTTAACATAGATGTTTATATTTCAATAAAAAAATTGTGATTATAGTTTGTCTCCATACCTTAAGATTAATTACTTTGACCGTGATGTTTTCATATGCCTTTTTTGAAGTGTTAGTCATTGTGGCTTACAGTACTTTTTACTTAGTTTCCAAATATGCAAATTTTATTTCAAAATAGTTTATGATCTATGTCTAAAATCTAAATTGTCAAAATTAAGAAGTATGATGCTCGAAAGCCTAACTACAACCCATAACAGAGGGAAAGAAAGAGATATGTGCATGATGAACTTATTGTAGAAGTATGGTTTAAAATTTTATTGTTTTGATGTATATATTGTGGGGATTAATGTGATCTAATTTTGGTATCCTGACCGCCTGTCCGGTATGTGTGAAATCAGGGCAGATGTTGAAGGTAACTTGTGGATTCGCTGGAATCCAATAACTTTTGTTTGGACTTTGTATATGTGTTAAAAAGGAATTTTAAACAAGTATAAATAAGATCAACTGAGCTGTGGTAGAATTCTGAACCCGAACCCGAACCTGAACTGATAATGTTCAAATCCTTGATTTGCCTCTGGTGAAATTTAGATTCTTGCTAGTTAATGCTATGTTTGGAAGTGATTTAACATGTATATCTTGTATCGAAATAATGATTAAGAGGTTCTCTTGAGGCATTGTATTAGTTAAAGCTGAAATTCTTGGATATACATATGGAAGAGGGATAATTGTAGAAGCATCTGCCGGTGATGTTTTCCTTTGTCTACAAGGAAAATTGGATCTAGAACTGAAAATTACTAGGGATCAATTTAAGAAGTTGAAGATTGACGTTTATCTTAATACCTACAGTACTTAATTATTGAAGAATTAACCTAAATAGCTGCTTACCCAACTGCTTAAACTAAAAATAGGCCATCTATATTATATGTTTAACCGTGTATAATCAGTGTATATTTCATCTATAATGGCTTGTAAAATTAAGAACTGAATTTAGCTGACTATTTGTGTAAGATCCCTTCGTTATTTGCGGTTATTAGACATATTTTATGGTAGTATCCAGCCATGGATTCTTGTAGCGCTCCTATACCCCATGATTTTGCATTGATGTTTGTATTGCGATCATCATTGATTCTACAAATACAAGACCACTTTCTGCTAATATTTTGCAGCTTACTGTGATGTTTCTTAAACCTGATTGATTTTCAGGACAAGGCAATCAAGAGGTTTCTTGTGAGGAACATTGTTGAGCAAGCTGCTGTACGTGATGTTCAGGAAGCTTGTGCTTTTGAAAGTGAGATTTCGTAGAGCAATTATACAAGTCTATGTATTGCACAGTAGTCTGCTTGCATTAAATAACATGAGCGTGTTGTCTTTTCAGCCTACACTCTTCCTAAGCTGTACTTGAAGATGCAATATTGTGTTTCATGTGCAATTCACTCCAAGGTGGTCAGAGTTCGTTCTGTTACTGATAGGAGAGTTCGTGAGCCACCACAGCGTTTCAGGCGCCCCAGGGTATGCTATCCTCCTTATAATATATTCACGGCTTTATTAGATATTTTTCTTGTGTTGAGATGTGCATTTCGGCAATGAATTATACTTTCTGCCTCTGAAAGGAAACCTGTTTACCGTACATGCTGTCCATTTTGTCATTTGATCCCAAAACCTCATTTGGTTATTCACCTATGCACATTGAAACTGTCTTCTTTCTCTACCGTGTTTAATACCTGGAGTGTATCAGCATTATTTCAGACCCATGTATCACCTATTTGTACGGTTTCTATCTTTGTAGATGGTACTGGGGATTTTTCTATGAATTTTTCTACTCTATTCGATTCTTCTGCTTACTTGAAGTTTTTGTGTTTTTTCTATGGTTACTAGTGTTAGAAATTTGACGAAATATTAATCTTATAAAATTATGATCTAATATATCATATTATTTTAATAAATATTAGTTACTATTTTATTAATTAATGTAGTGTATATAAATATAATAAAATCTATACAAAATCAAAGGATACAAAACATTATAGTAATCAAATAAATTGTTTATTCCTTGTTTATTCTTTATTAAATTAGCAAGTACTTAGTACTATACATTTACTAATTTGATTTTTTATTAATTTGTCAATTGGCTTAATATTTTGATACTACTCTTCTAGTAGAACATACATATATATTTTCTTACTCTGGAAATATATATTTTTATACTTATATTATACTGTTAAAAATTCTTCAATTGTCTAAATTTATCAATATTTTTCTTGAGTGTTATTTATTTATATGTTTATTAATTATTTCAAAATATAAATATTATAAAATTATCTTTATCAACCTCTTTTCGTACATTCATTTCTACTATAATATATGATTATNAGCAAGTACTTAGTACTATACATTTACTAATGTGATTTTATACTTATATTATACTGTTTAAAATTCTTCAATTGTCTAAATTTATCAATAATTTTCTTGAGTGTTATTTATTTATATGTTGTTTATTAATTATTTCAAAATATAAATATTATAAAATTATCTTTATCCACCTTTTTTCGTACGTTCATTTCTACTATAATATATGATTAGTTTTCTCATTTTATATTTACTAAAAATTTAAATAGTATCATTTTTTTTACTAAATTATAATTTTGAATTCATCAAAATTATAAAGAGATAAACCTTTTAATATTTTTATAAAAAATGTAGTAATATTTTTAATAATTAATATAATGTGTTTTATATATAATATATTATCTTGTATAATATCCTAATAGTTTCTTTATATTTTTGTATTTTCATTATGAAATTATGAGTTCTATTTATTAAGTAAATTTTCCTACATGAGAAATTTAATTAGTATATGTATTTTTGTGATATCATATTATTTGTTTATTATGATTTTAGTTATGTGTATATGTACGACTTTTTTCATAATAATTCTAATTATTATATATATATATATGTATATATATACACACACATATATATTTACACACACACACACATATATATATATATATAAACTACGCCCAATTTGAATTCAATATAGATAGTACTGAGATTTTTCTATGAATTTTTCTACTCTATTCGATTCTTCTGCTTACTTGAAGTTTTTGTGTTTTCTCTATGGTTATTCCAGGATGATCTCCCAAAGCCAGGTCAAGCTCCACGCCCCACTGGAGGAGCCCCTGCTGCTCCTCGCACTTAAGTTAGGCTTCAGGTTTTAATTAATCTGATAGTTACTGTTTGTTTTACATGTCGTGGTTTTGACTATACTATTTCCATTTAGTTGATGAGACCATTACCGTTTTATGGAATTGAATTTTGAATGGAAAACTGAGAGATCTTAATTATCATGACAGTGCTTTTAAGTTTTGACTTCTGATAACTTGACATCGCATCTGCCTGATTTGGTCAAGTGATTATTGTTTTTGAAGTTCCTGATATAGATGATAGTATCAATTTTGTTCGGATCCTCCTTACATTTGTGCATGCTAGCTTTGGGAATATTTCTTGCAAGATCTGATTCAATTCCACAAAGTGAGTAAGGCTGATTATTCTAGCGTAATAAGTTGCAACTTAAATTGTTTTAGCTGGATGCAACTTATTTTGGTTCTGAGGGCTAAGATCAACCAAGTGTATGCCCAAAAGGTAGTTAAGTATTTTGAAATTTCCACTATTTTTTTCAAGAAATTGGAATTCTGAAAAGGTAATGTATGTTAGGGCCTGAGATTATTTGAGTGAAAAAGGAAACCTGAGGTAAAAAATGTTGAATAGTATGTTGATGTATTTAAGACTTTGAAGCTAGTGCTCTCTTTGTATTTTGTTTGTCGGTCCCAAATTTGGATAAATGAAAGATGATTGTGGTAAATTAACTACAATGTAAGTTTAGTCAATTCATGAAGAATCGTACTACTTTAAGTAACTTGGAGTTGAGGCGTAATAATTTTTTTGATTGTTCTTGTTAGTGATCTCACCCTATTTGACAAATAACGTGGCCTTGTCTTTGCTTTGGTCTTCCTCCGTTCTAGCCCGTTTGGCTAAACTTGTCCAAGCTAAAAGCACTTTAGAAAAAAGTGTTTTCATTTTCAAATTAAAGTGTTTTTTATCCAAAGTTAGAAGTGTTTGGCGAAGCTTTTATTTAGAGGGAAAAAGTATTTTTGAGGAGAAACAATTTTGGAGAATTAGAAAAAAGTAACTTCAAAACACTTTTTCTGAAAAGCACTTTGAAAATGATGCACTTAAAATTAATTTATAAAGCTTGGCTAAACACTAATAGCTGCACATAAATGCTTTTTAAGAAAATTACCAAACACAAACTGCTTTCTGAAAAGGAATACTTTTCAAAATAAGTGATTTTTATAGCTTGGCTAAACTTGCTATTAGTCTCCTTGGAATTGAAACTTAGCATGCCTTCTGCAGCTCAGCCTAGGGGTGTGCATGATTTGGTAAATATCAAATTATCGTGTTGAAATCGAAAATTTTGGTATTAGATATTTTGGTATGTGGTACGATATTTGGTTTAAGTTTTTAAAAAGAAAAAAATTGGTATCAGATATGGCATCGGATTATTAAATACCAAAATACTGATACGTAGTGAACTATATACTACGGAGAAAGGCCAAAAATATCCCTTAACAATGTGAAAAAGCTCATTTATACGTTTCGTTATACTATTCCTCAAATAATTGCCCCCGATGTTGGCTACTGATATGCCATCTTGCAGACCTTCTGATGATGATTAATGAACATATAGCTATATAAGGAGGATTTCATCTTTGAACTACCCCATTAAGAAACAATAGAGTATATATAACTCCTCCTCTTTGGACTAACACTGAGCAAGCATAATCATACAACTTTATGGAATCATAATAAAAAGATTTATTCTCATCTAATTCAAAGATCCAGAAAAATAGCAAATTGATATCATTCATAAGTTTGTTATGTTCTATATTTGATTGAAATTAAGTAACCTGATTGATGGCGAACAATAAATAGTCAACCATTTGGTAAGGCCATTATTTCTCATTCTAGCTCGCCATTTAAGCACATTATTAGGAGTGGAAGAAAAGTTAAATAAAATAACAATAAAAAATATCAAAAGATACTACAATATATTAACGAGAAGAAGTAAAATGGGATTTTGAGTCTGATATGTAGTGCAAAATAGGAATCAATTTGTGATTATATTTCACTTCCAAAAAGCTGGAAAATACAGTCTTGACAAATAAGAATAAAAATTCAATGTAGAGAAATGGTTAGGAAAATTGGGGGGAAGGGGGTGAAATTGGATTGGTGCATTGAGGTGGTATTCCATGTGGCTTTCCCCTTAGCAAAATGTCATGCCATGTAGGATGACATTGGCCATGGTGAAGGGCCCTAAGGGCGGAGGGGTATTTTTGTACTAATTATGTAACGTCGGGGCATTTGTGGATTGATAGTATAACGGAGGATATGTATGATCCTTATTGCATATTAAAGGGGTATTTTGCCCCTTTTTCGTATATACTAAGTTTCATTATATACGTCATATTGATTATAACATAAATATTAAAGGTCTAAATTTTGCTTTCCATATATTTTTATAGTTTTTTTTAAACCTTTAACATCTTTTTTCCCCATTGTACTTGTCTTTTCCCCTATTCTTTGGTTGCTTACTTACGTTTCAACCTTTCCCCCATCTAGGTTTAGCATTTTTGGTTTTCATCTTTTTCTTTTCCATTATATTATAATATTTTTATTTTTATATTTTGTGAGTACCTTACTTAAGAACATTACAATTTATGGCTTTATACACTAGTTAATATTCGAGCCGAACAATCGAAGTTATCAGATCGAATAAATCGGAACCGAAAGGAGAAAAATTGAATCATACCGAATTTAATTAGATATCCTATTGGTATAGAATTTTTAAGAAATCGAATACCGAAAATATCGAATTGAATTGTCTAAATAGTGTACAATACCGGCCGACAAAGATCCCTAACTATGCCCTTCTTTTTATTCTTTAAGCTGGAACTGTGATAGAGTCCTGATGTGTGTGCATAGTGGAGTTAAATGAGGTTATACTATATGTTTTTTAATCTTTTTAGGCCAAATACATATTGCCCCTTAAAATTGATACCAAATTTCTTCGGACACCTCAATTTAAAGGTGTGGTATTTGTCGGTTCGGTTATGAATGTTATCGATTTGCCATATCGGTTTATAAATATACTAAACCGATAATCAAACCGATATGATATCGGGTATCAGTTATCGATCGTTATTAATTTACCCAATAAGACTACTCAATCTAGAGAGAAAAAGCGTAGTGTATAACAATAATTAATATTATAACTTTGACCCCTTTCAATTATGTTCTAAAAAGTGAACAACGGTTTCACAGACACGTATCTATCCTCATCAAAAAGTTTATTCAATTATAAACATCAACAAGCTTTGCTCAAATGTACTCCATATATTCACACACAAATGAACATTAACGAGATTATGTAATGAACGAGGATGACTTTACTATATTAACTTAAGAAGTCCAAACATAGTAATAATAGAGAATGAAATCTTAAGGTGGCTTTATATATCTAGCAGTAAAATATGTTTGATTAGAATTTATTGGGTTATAGGTTAAGCCGTTAATACAATTAGACAAATCGAGATCCTAAGAAGGAAAGATGTAGGGGATCGGCCGTCTAAAGTTATATAAACTGATCCTAAGAAGGAAAGATGTAGGAAAAATTATTTATCAAAATTTGATGAAGCCTTAAAAAATTGAGAATTTTTGTGACAGATATTTACGTTGTGTTTATGAAAAGTCATTTTATTTTGGGTCTCTTGGTTATTTGGATGAAAAAATTATTGAATTATGATCCGTTTCCTATTTGAGATATTTCTATAGAAGTTAAAGTTGTTTCTATGTTTGAACATTTTGTTTTGGTATTTTAACATAGATGATACCAAAAGAAAATAAATTCTTATATGCGTTGAAAGATATTTCAAAAAGCACCTGTAAGAAGTTAAGTTTCATTTTATTTGAGATGA
>ML416835.1:88127-102734 GCA_005239525.1 Nicotiana knightiana | reverse complement strand
GTGGCTGCTCAAAGCATATGGCTGGGAACATGGAACAGTTCCTTTCACTTGAAAGTCTCAAAGAAGGTAATGTCTCCTTTGGAAACGGAAAGAAAGGTGAAATCATTTGGGTTGGTAAGGTAGGTAAGGATGACACACGATCCATTGAACATGTGTATCTAATAGATGGCTTGAAATATAGCATGATCAGTGTATCACAACTGTGTGACAGAGGTAACTTGGTTGCTTTTACTTCCACAAAATGTTTTATGATTAACCTGCTTACTAACAAGATTGTTTTGCAGGGAAAAAGAATGAATAACATCTATGTCATAGACTTGTCCACACTATCTGAAAATGAACTCACTTGCCTATGTGTGTTGGACAGTGATCCCCTCCTGTGGCACAAACGACTTGGTCATGCAAGTCTAACTCAGCTTAACAAACTAGTCTCTAAGGACTTAGTGGTAGGACTTCCTAACATTAAGTTCAAGGAAGACAAAGTTTGTGAGGCATGTGCCAGGGGGAAGCAGGTAAGGTCCTCTTTCAAAAGTAAGAAAATAGTCAGTACCACCAGGACGTTGGAATTGGTTCATATGGATCTATGTGGTCTTATGAGAACTTTGAGTAGAGGTGGTAAGAGATATGTGAAGGTGCTAGTTGATGATTTTTCAAGGTTCACTTGGACCTTATTCCTGGCATCTAAGGATGAAGCATTTGATATGTTCACCTCATTTGTCAAGAAAACTCAAAATCAATTAGGACATCAACTAGCATCAATAAGATCTGACCATGGTACTGAATTTGAGAATGCTAAGTTTGCTGAGTTCTGTGACGAACATGGTGTTAATCATAACTTTTCTGCTCCTAGAACCCCACAGCAAAATGGGGTTGTTGAAAGGAAAAAATAACTCTTGAAGACATGGCAAACCATGCTTCTATCTAGCAAACTACCTCGCAGCTTCTGGGCTGAAGCAATAAACACTGCTTGTTACATAATCAATAGATGCATGACCAGACCTCTGGTAGAGAAAACTCCCTATGAATTACTTAAAGGGAGAAATCCCAACATATCCCACTTTAGGGCTTTTGGATGCAAGTGTTTTGTACATAATAATGGCAAAGATTCCCTAGGAAAATTTGACCCCAGAAGTGATGAGGGAGTATTCTTGGGATATTCATCACATAGCAAAGCTTATAAAGTGTATAATAAAAGAACTATGTGTGTAGAAGAAAGTATACATGTTGTCTTTGATGAAACTAACATTCTTGCTGAGAGACAGGAACCTGAAGATGAGGAGCTTGGACTGGTAAGAAGCAGTGATCACACTGAAGCAAGCATGGAAGGTGGAACAGGTGATGGACCAGGTTCAACTACCCCAAGCATCATGACAAGGGAAATTCAACATATGCAACCTAGCCCTGATCCTACTTCACGGCTACAAGACACCATGGAATCGTCTAGGAATAAATAGTTGGTACTTAAACCACACATATATTAGAGTTCTCACCCTCTTGAGAACATCATAACAGATTTATCATCCAGAAATAAAAACAAGATCATCCTTGAAAATTCTGTGTGCGTTTGATGCCTTTCTATCCATGATCGAACCAAAGAACATTGGGGAAGCCCTACAAGATGCTGATTGGGTAAATGCCATGCAAGAAGGGCTGAATCAGTTTGAAAGAAATCAAGTATGGCACTTGGTACCCAGGCCACTAGAAAGATCAGTGATTGGCACCAAGTGGGTCTTCAGGAACAAGCTCGATAAGGATGGAACTGTTACAAGGAATAAGGCAAGATTAGTTGTTCAAGGGTATAGTCAAGAAGAAGGAATTGACTATGATGAGACCTTTTCCCCTGTGGCAAGACTGGAGGCAATCAGACTTCTTATAGCATTTGCTGCACACATGGAATTCACTCTTCATCAGATGGATGTTAAGAGTGCCTTTCTCAATGGCTATCTGAAGGAAGATGTATTTGTCAAGCAGCCTCCAGGTTTTGAAAGCAAGGAGTCACCTGACCACGTATACAAACTCGACAAGGCTCTATATGGTCTCAAACAAGCACCAAGAGCATGGTACGAACGATTATCAAAATTCCTGCTAGAACATGGGTACAAACGAGGCAAAATTGATAGTACCTTGTTCTTAAGGGAAAAGGGTAAGGATCTCATGGTTGTGCAAATATATGTAGATGATATTATATTTGGGTCGACTTCTGAAAAAATGAGCAAGGAATTTGCTATGCTAATGGGGAGTGAGTTCGAGATGAGTATGATGGGTGTGCTAAACTTTTTCTTAGGCTTGCAAATTAAGCAAAACCCAAATGGAACAATGATCCACCAACAAAAGTATGTGAAAGAATTGCTCAAGAAGTTTAAAATGGAAGACTCAAAAGAAATAGACACTCCCATAGCCACAACTACAAAATTGGATGTGGATGAACCTGGTTCATCTGTTGATCAGAAGCTATACAGATGGATGATTGGGTCTCTATTATATCTCACTTCCAGTAGACCTGATATTGTGTTCAGTGTGGGATTGTGTGCCAGGTTTCAGGCAAATCCAAAGGAGTCCCACCTCACTGCAGTAAAGAGAATTTTGAGATATTTGAAAGGCACCACTGATTTGTGCCTTTGGTATCCTAAAGGTAGTAATTTCGACCTTGTAGGATATGCTGATGTTGATTATGCAGGATTCCTGGTTGACAGGAAAAGTACCTCAGGTATGGCTCACTTTCTAGGTTCGTGCCTTGTGTCTTGGGATACCAAGAAATAAAATTCAGTAGCCTTGTCTACTGTTAAGGCTGAATATGTGGTTGCAACCTCATGATGTGCCCAGTTGTTATGGATCAAGAAACAACACATGGACTTTGGTATTGATGTGGGATGCATTCCTATTTTTATGATAAAACTAGTGTTATTAGTATGACAAAGAACTCGGATCATCACAAAAGAACTAAGCACATAAATGGTAGGCACCATTTCCTAAGGGATAACTATGAAAAAGGAATGATCTCAATCGAATTGAATGTTACTGATCATCAAATTGCTGATATATTCACTAAAGCACTTAGTAGGGAGCATTTTGAGAGAAACAGGTTGGAATTAGGGATGATTAAGATCACCTGATTGAAAAACAAAATTATATATAAATGAAAAACAAAAAAAATTGGCTAGAAAATTTTAATTAGGTACTTAATCAGATTAAATTGCTCAGCATCATGTATTTATTGCCATACTCTTGTGCCATGTATTAATATGATTCCCTTGATACTAATAATGTTTATTAATACATGCCATACTCTTGTGCCATGTATTAATTCAATTACAGTCACACATGAGCAGGATTTTATCTATATTTGGTTCATTTCAAAGTCTTTGTACTAATCCCTAAATGAACTTGTTCCAAGAAGTCACATCAGTACTCAATTAGCCTATAAGTATGGAACTCTTAACCGTCAAATCAATGACACTCCTACATCTATTAGACTTCTACTTGAATAAATTTTCTACCCGTTGTATAATTAATAAGCCATATCTTATAAAAGGTCATCATTACTCCTCTCTTCATAGAGCTACCCTCAAACCAAGTTCAACTCATACTACACAATCCAAAACTGTTAACACGCCTTTTATTCCTAACAAAACATAATAATGTCTTCACCACCACCAGCTTCTTCTTCTAATTTATCACCTAATCGTGATTACGATGGAGGACATTTTGAATCTGTCTCCAATTCTCCATCCGTTTACAGTTCTGAATCACCAGAAATTTCATCAACCCCTGAAAATACACCCATTCCTGAACCCATTCCAAACCCTATTCCTGCCCCCTTCGTGTCAAAGTTCTTGCCCTGAAATCTGTTGCTTATGGGGCTAGGGAAATATTCTTGGAGGATCTTATTAAAGCAGACAAAGGTACTAAGTCAGATTCATCCAGTGAATCCTTTAAATCAGCCAATGAGGAAGACGCATCTGGTTAACCAGTTCTGAAAAAGGTAATCTTGAAATCAATTCTGAATTTACTTCTGCTGATAAAAGATGTGTGTTGGTTGGGTCTGTTATTGATGTTGAAGTACCTGGAAGGTAGAGGGGTGGTAGAAAAGAAAGAATTCTTTAGAGAGAGAGGGACAAGAAGTTGTGAGGGGATCTGGGGAGGATGGTACCACGCTGGTTATTTGTGGTCCCATTCCTGAAACTATTGGAGAAAACGTCACAGATTTAGGGGGAAGCATAGTTGAGGAAGCTGCAGCAGGTCTTGCAAGTCTGAAGAAAGGAACAAATGAACCTGGTTCATCTGGGGAAGAAACATTGGCTGAAAGGCTGAAGAAACTGCGGGAGTCCTATAACCCCAAGAAAAGAAGGAGTCAGAATCCCAAGAAGGCAAATCACCCAGTTCCTTCAAAGAAAAGAAAAATTTCTGAAGTTGTTGATGTTCCTGCTCCAAAAGTAAGAGCTACTCGTAGCACTGTGAGAGATGAAGAAGAGAAATTAGAAAAGGCTCTGAAAGAGATCAAGAAGAAGAGGGTAGAAAAAGGAAAAGCAAAATTTGGAGAGCCCGTTGAGGCTATTGAGATTGAAGAAACGATGTTGGACCTGGTCCAACAGGAGGAGCAACCTGCTCCAGGTGTGGATGAGACACCAAGACCCACAAAGGTTAAGGCTTCTTCAAAGAAGTCAGCTAGAATGTCTGTCACACTAACAAGATCTATTAAGAGGACCAGGGCCAAGCCAAAGAAAGTGAAAATTGTTGAGAAAGAGGATGATGATGCAGACTGGAGCGGAGAAGAGGAGAAGGAAATAGGATAGGTGACTGAAAGAGTTACCATGTCTGGAAAAAGAACAATACTGAAGGGTAAGCTGGTGAAGGATCTAGAGGAGCCTGGAATGCAATATCTGTTGGAAACTCTGGAGGTGCAGGGCTGGAAGAACCTGGTCCTTCGCATGGAAGGCAGGCTGGCAAGGGCTGAGTTGGTAGAATTCATGGGAAATGCTATTGTCAACGAAGGCAGGGTCACCTCCATGGTCAAAGTAATTGAATTTTCCTTTGATGCTAAAGAACTGGGTGTTATTCTAAACATACCAGCTGAGGGCTATAAGGACTACACAAGGCAAAGATGGCCTTGTCTAGATGGGATGGCCTCAGCAATCAACATCACCAGGTTCTTCAGTGATAGTGAGAAGGAGATTGAACCCAGGCCGGTTTACAAGAGTGAAATGAATCCAGAGCACAAGCTACTCTTCGAGTTCGTCATCAAGTTCCTACTGCCTAGACAAGAAAGAAGGCACATTGCAAATTATATGGATCTTACCTTGATGGAATGCTTGTACAGGGGAAAGCAAATAAATTGGTCGGCTTTCATCATCCAAATCTTTGACAGAGTTGTGAATGGAACCAAAGAACATGCAATTCCATATGGATTCATTCTGACAACAGTTCTTGCACATTTTGGGGTTCCAGTAAAGAAGGCTGAGATGGCTACTGCCAAAGACTATTTTGGGAAGGAAACTTTGCTGACATGTGACTACAATGTCAATGTTCCTGTGGATGAACCGGGTTCATCTAGGAAGCAACCAGTCAACAGCAAAGTTAGAACTCTGGTGCAGTAAAATGAGATTAAGGATATGGAGATCCTTCGTTTGAGGTCTCGTGTGATTGAGGTTGAAGCTGAGCGCGATGCTCTTAGGGCTGAATTATAAAAGGAGAAAGAAAAGAATGAGGGTGTTCTTCAGCAGATGCTTTCTCTCCTACAATCCAAGACCACAACCTCCTCTGAACCTTCCCATCCTTAGGATTTCCGGAGCTTCTAAAACCCCTCTTTAGACCAGTTATTCAGTTTCAGTTATTTTTACTCTGTTTTTTGCTCATCGTTGGTTTGTTTTTGTTTTTATGTATGGTGGTTGACGATCGTTACTAATCAATGAATTTTGCTTCTAGTATTAACTTGTCTCAATTTCTCAGGTAGCTAATATTTATTGGCTTCTTGTGTTGATTAATCATGCTTTGCACCTGCAGTTGCCTCAATGGCCATGAGTAATAATTAATAAATCTGGTAAGTGTATCATTTTGCAAACTTTTCGATGATGCCAAAAGGGGGAAGATACGCGCTGAACTTTTTCAAAAAAATAAATTCAAAGTGATATTTATAAACTAATGAACCTGGATTCTCTATGATTAATGCTTAAAACCATACAAAGTGTTTGAAGTGTATAAAGGATTAAGCACAGAGTTTGTCATCATCAAAAAGGGGGAATTTGTTGACCCATGTCACTGCATAGTTTTGAAGATTGACAAAAGGCTGACCAGTTGAACCAGGTCCATCAGAGCACACATCTTGAACTGAATAGCTGGCACATGAACCGTATATGCATAGGAGATATTTGTGAATGTGAAATATCAATGAACCAAGAGATTGTCTCCTAATGCGAAAAGGTTGCAAATTGATAAAAAGATTGAAGTCAAATTCAGCAAGGAAAGTAATTTGAGTTTGGTACGAATTTGTTCACCCAGGTAGAATTGGACTAGAATTGGACGACAAGCTCAACTGACTCTATAAATACTTGATGTATTTCTGCTGGAATTACACACGCACAAAAGCTGAAGTGAATCAAAATTCTGGAAGAAAAGTTCCCAGAGTCAATTTGCTAGCAGAGTCATTGTGCGATTAAAAGGCTACAGATCAACTAGAAGAACCAGTTCCATCTGATTAATTATTGAGTCTAGTTTATTGTAGTAGGAGTTTTAATATTGTATCTTTCATCTTTCATAGAAGCAATTGTAATAGGTACGTATTGTTCAAGTTAGTCCTAGGATTACAAAAGAGTTTATTTTGTAAGTCTGTTTGGCTCAGAGTATTTAGTGAAGAGTTTGAGCAAATCCTACTGAGGAGTAGGTCGTGGTTTTTTCACCTTTTGAGCCAGGTGTTTTTCACGTAAAAATCTTTGTGTTTTTACTTTACTGCTTTTAATATTCCGTGACAGTAGAATTAAGTACATCAAGAAGAACCAGGTTCTTCTATTGAGACAGCACTCGAAAATTAGGTATCACACAAAGTAACTTATCTTCTTATGTGGTATTGACGTCTCAAACATCACAATGTTTTATTGTTGTCATTTCATATACTGCACTTACGTTTATTTTAAATTGAAACTTGGAAATTTTCATGAGGATTGGTTATAGTTGAGATCTGGAAAAGTTAACCGAGTTGTCTTATTTATTTGTTGCAAGTACTGTTAATTTGTTATTCCCTTATTGCTTTATTATACATTGTATCCATGTTATGTTATAAATTCCCCGCAGTAGCCTCGTCACTACTTCGTCGAGGTTAGGATCGACACTTACCAGTACATGGGATCGATTGTACTGATACTGCACTCTACACTTCTTGTGCAGATCCAGGTACCGGCCAGAGCCAGGTGAAAGTAGCAGCTGATATCATTCACATGGAGACACGAGGTAGATCTGCTGGAGTTTGCAGATTTCCTGGAGTCTTCTCCTTATTAGTTATTTACTGTTTTTATTTCATTCAAAACAGATATATGTTTTCTTTCAGCCAAATACTTGTAGTATTCTTTAGTAGTTCGTGAATTGTGACACCAGACCCTGGGTAGTTATATAGTTAGTATTAGTTTGTGGTTCAGTTTATCTTATCGAATATTATTCCTGATTGCATTTATTGGAAATTATTAGATTTCCTTTTTATTTTAAATTGTTCTATTGTGTTTAAGCAAAATTTTAAAAGAAAAGGTTAGCTAAGTTCTAACATTGGCTTGCCTAGCAAGTATGGTGTTAGGCGCCATCACGATCCCTTGGGTTGGGAATTTGGGTCGTGACAAGTTGGTATCAGAGCACTAGGTTGCCTAGGTCTCACAATTCACAAACAAGCTTAATAAAGTCTGCGAGATTGGTACAGAGACGTTTGTAGTTATTTCTCAGGGGCTATAAAGTTAGGAAGAAACTCATTTTTTTTTACTCTGTCGTGCAATTCTTATTATCTCAAATACTGATTGAACTCTTCTGTTCTCTCACAGATGGAGAGAACACATGCTTCTTCTTCCGCTGACCAACAATCAGGTCCTCCAACAGTAGCAGCTCCTACAAGGGGCAGAGGCTGAGGCCATGCCAGATGCCGAGGAAGGGGCAAGACCCAGCTCATTGCTCAGATAGCAGCCCTGGCTGTGGAGCCTCAGATAGAGATTAGTGAGGGGGCTCCAGCTCAAACCGTTCCAGCATAAACAGTTCAGGTCCCAGAGGGGTTTATTGCTACCTCGGTGCTTCGGGATGGTTTGGTTCGATTAGTGGGCCTTATGGAGGGTGTAGCCCAGACTGGCGCATTCCCTGTGGCAACAACCGTATCTCAGGCTAGAGTAGGGGTCCAAACTCCTGCTACCCACACTCTTGAGCAGAATACTCCCCAGATTCAGACCCCAGTAGCCAACCCAGTTGGGGTAGTTCAGCCAGTTGCTGCAGCACCGCTTGTTGATAGGGCAGCTATGTCCACCGATGCTTTGTGGAGATTGGACGGGTTCATCAAGCTTTTCCCTGTTCATTTAAGTGGTGCTATTTCAGAGGATCCTCAAGAATATCTTGACAGCTGTCATGAGGTTCTTCGGAACATGGGTATTTTGGAGACCGATGGGGTCGACATCGCCGCTTTTCAGATGACTGGTTCCGCCAAGAAATGGTGGAGAGATTATTTATTGACTAGACCAGCCGGATCACCTGCTCTGACTTCAATTTTACATCTCTTTTTGGAGAAGTTTCCTCCCATCACTACTAGAGAGAAGCGTCGCCGCCAGTTTGAGCGTCTTCAGCAGCGCAGCATGATTGTCACCCAGTATGAGACTCGATTTGTGGATTTGGCTCGGCATACTATTCTTTTGTTGCCTACTGAGAGAGAAAGGATCAGGAGATTTATTGAGGGCCTTGCTCAACCAATCAGATTGAAGATGGCTAAGGAGACAGGGAGTGAGATTTCCTTTCAGGATGCGGCCAATGTTGCCAGGAGAGTTGAGATGGTTCTTGGACTGGGAGGTCAGGGTTCGGACAAGAGACCTCGCCATTCTGGTAGATTCAGCGGTGCCTCGTCTTGAGGCGAGGATACTCAGGGTAGAGGATATTCTTCCAAGATATTTAATTCAGCACTTCAGACGTCCCATGGTGCCTCAGGTGGTCGTGGCTCTTACTTGCCTTATTCTGATTAGCCAGCCCCTATCAGAGCACCTCCTCTTCAAGTTATTATCGTGGTCAGCCGGCTCATGAGGTCCAGCTTCAGTATCAGGATGGGTGTTATGAGTGTGGTGAATACAGGCATATTCGGAGAACTTGTCCGAGATTTTTAGGTAATCAGCCTCAGGATCAGAATTCTCATGCTATAATTCCAGCACCACCTGCCCAGCCAGCCAGGGATAGGGGTCAGGTAGTCAGAGGTAGAGGTCAGAATGTTAGAGGTAGAGGCCAGCCTGCTAGAGGTGGAGGTCAGCCCGCTATAGGTGGAGGTCCACCTATCAGAGGTCATCCCAGAGACACGGTTCAGGGTGATGGGGCTCCGCTCCAATTGTATGCATTTTCGTCCAGACCCGAGGCGGAGTCCTCTGATGCTGTTATCACAGGTACCATTTCAGTTTGCAATAAAGATGCTTTAGTTTTGTTTGATCGGGGGTCTACTTATTCTTATGTGTCATCCTATTTTGCCTTGTATTTGGTTGTGCCACGTGATTCTTTGAGTGTCCCTGTTTATGTGTCTACGCCGATGGGGGATGCTATTGTTGTAGATCGTGTGTGTCGTTCGTGTGTGGTCGTTATTGAGGGTCTTGAAACTAGTATAGACCTTTTGCTTCTTGACATGGTCGATTTCGATGTTTTATTGGGCATGGATTGGTTGTCACCTTATTATGCCATCTTGGACTGTCAAGCCAAGACAGTTACTTTATCTTTGACAGGGTTGCCTCGATTGGAGTAGAAAGGTACTCCCGGTCATTCTCCTAGCATGGTGATTTCTTATACCAAGGTTCGTCGCATGGTTGGGAAGGGGTGTTTGGCTTATTTGTCTCATATTCGTGATTCTAATGTCGAGGTTTCTTCGATAGATTTGGTGCCTATTGTTCGTGAGTTTCCCGAGGTGTTTCCGGCTGACCTGCCGGGAATTCCACCCGACAGGGATATTAATTTTTGCATTTATGTGGCTCCGGGAACTCAACCCATTTATATCCCTCCATACCGGATGGCCCCACCATATTTGAAAGAACTGAAAGAGCAGTTGCAAGACTTGCTTGATAAGGGTTTCATTAGACCTAGTGTCTCTCCCTGGGGTGCACCAGTTCTGTTCCTAAAGAATAAGGATGGATCTATGAGGATGTGTATAGATTACCGACTGTTGAATCAAGTTACTATCAAGAATAAGTATCCATTGTCGAGGATTGATGATTTGTTTGAACAGCTTCAGGGTGCCAGGGTATTTTCGAAAATTGATTTGAGATCGGGCTACCATTAGTTGAAGATTAGAGAATCTGATGTCCCTAAGACAGCCTTTCAGACAAGATATAGGCATATGAATTTCTGGTGATGTCTTTTGGCTTGACTAATGCCCCAGCAGCATTTATGGACTTGATGAATCGGGTTTTCAAGCCTTACCTGGATTCTTTCATAATTGTGTTCATTGATGACATTCTAATATACTCCCGCAGTCATGAGGAGCATGAGAGGCACCTCCGAATAGCGCTTCAGACTTTGAGAGAGAGTCAGTTGTATGCTAAATTTTCAAAGTGTGAGTTCTGGTTGAATTCCGTAGCTTTCTTGGGTCACATCGTATCAGCAGAGGGTATTCAGTAGATCCTAAGAAGATAGAGGCAATCAAGAATTGTCCTAGACCCACTTCAGCCACGGAAATCGGGAGCTTCTTGTGTTTGGCGGGTTACTACCGTCGTTTTATGGAGGGTTTCTCGTCTATAGCACCCCCGATAACGATATTGAATCAGAAAAGTGCCCCATTCAAATGGTCGGATGAGTGTGAGGCGAGCTTTCAGAAGCTCAATACCGCCTTGACTTCAGCACTGGTGTTGGTTTTACCATCAGGTTCAGGATCTTTCACGGTATATTGTGATGCTTCCCGTGTTGGGCTTGGAGCGGTATTGATACAGGAAGGAAGGGTGATTGCATATGCGTCTCGGCAGCTGAAAGTCCATGAGAAGAATTACCCTGTCCATGACTTAGAGTTGGCAGCCATTGTTCACACATTGAATATTTGGAGGCACTATCTTTATGGTGTGCCGTGTGAGATTTTCACGGATCATCGCAGCCTCCATTACTTGTTCAAGTAAAAGGATCTTAATTTGAGACAGAGGAGATGGTTAGAATTATTGAAAGATTACGACGTCACTACATTGTATTATCCAGGGAAGGCCAATGTGGTGGTCGATGCATTAAGTAGGAATGCAGTAAGTATGGGCAGCCTTGCATTTATTCCAGTCGGTGAGAGCCCATTAGCTTCAGATGTTCAGACTTTGGCTAATCAATTCGTGAGGTTAGACATTTCAGAGCCCCGTCGTGTCTTAGCTTGTACAGTCGTTCGGTCTTCTTTATTCGAACGTATCAAAGATCGGCAGGATGATGACCCGCACTTGATGGTTTTTAGGGACACAGTTCGACACGGTGGTGCCAAGCAAGTTACAGTTGGAGATGACGGTGTTTTGAGGATGCAGGGTCAAGTGTGTCTCCCTAATGTTGACGGGATTCAAGAGTTGATCCTTGAGAAGGCTCACAGTTCTAAGTATTCTATTCACCCAGGTGTTGCTAAGATATTCCAGGACTTGCGGCAAAATTATTGGTGGCGAAGGATGAAAAAGGATATTGTTACTTATGTGGCTCGTTGCTTGAATTGTCAACAGGTGAAGTATGAGCATCAGAGACTCGGTGGTTTGCTTCAGCAGATAGAGATTCCAGAGTGGAAGTGGGAGCGTACCACTATGGACTTCGTTGTTGGACTCCCACGGACTCAGAGGAAGTTCGACGACGTTTGGGTTATTATGGATAGGCTGACTAAATCAGCACATTTCATTCTGGTGGCAAATACTTATACCTCGGAGCGGTTGGAAAGATATATATTTGAGAGATTGTTCGCCTTCACGGTGTGCCCGTGTCTATCTTTTCTGATCGAGGTACGCAGTTTACCTTGCACTTTTGGAGGGCATTTCAGCGTGAGTTGGGTACACGAGTTGAGTTGAGCACAGCGTTTCATCCTCATACGGACGGGCAGTTCGAGCGTACTATTCAGGAGGTCTGGATTATGATTTCCCCAATTGTCGGAATCTTTCCCGCTACGTCTTCTATAATTTCGCCTAAGTATTCTCTACCGATCGTGAGTACTTCGGGTGTCATAATTCTCTCTCGAGAAACTACCACAATTTACTAGACATATTCTCTCGAACTACGCTAGCTGGCACTAATTCACCGCTCACTACGATCACACCAATGTTTCGTTATCTTTAATCCCGTCTTTAAACCCTCCGTATCTCACATACGTTAGGAGTGATATTTTTCAACAACTACCTAAATATGTACTCTTTCTCAATAAATACACACTAAATAGGCACGGCCAATTGATGGCCATTCAATCAACAACAATAAACATGTAGTTGAACAAGTATAGAAATCTAATGGTTCAATTATATAAAAACATAACGAGAATTTATCTTACAAAAGGTTCCATCAAAACCCTAGATAACAAATTAGCTACTCATAATTGTATAAACAATCATAGTAATATTCAAAAGCATTAAACTCCAGATTAAAGGGAAGCGGAGAGAAAAAACTCAAGTGATTCATGCTTTCGAAGTATCCCGTAGCCTTTTGCCTCTCTACTGATGTCTAACTCTCTCTAATGATGTATAACCCCTCTAAAACTAACTTTTTGGATTATTTATAGGGTAAGGGACGAATTTACATTGTCCAATAGTAATGAGGAATTAAAACAAAATTTGGATGGCATCGTTGGCGCCTTGCAATGCCTGTAGCACTGTCATTTAGGTGCAAGGCACTGTCTGTAGCACTGTCATTTCGGTGCAAGGCACTGTCTGTAGCACTGTCTTTTCGACGCGAGGCACCTTCTATAGCATTGTCTTTTCGGTGCAAGGCATTGTCTATGGCACTAAATTTTTGTTGCCTTGCACGTCTTCTTTTATTGCTCCATTTTGTAGCCCTGAGATACCATTTCATGCAACGTTTCTCCAATTCATGTCCAAGCATTCCTACACATGAAATAAGCTTTATTAAGCGCAATTGTCGCATAAATTAGCATCCAAACAACAAGCAAGTAGGGTAAATAACATCAAAATATATGGAATTATCTCACGACATCACATGGATAAAACACCCTTTTATCAGAGGAGGTACCGGATCTAACAGTTGGATAAAAAAATAGGCGTGAGATGAATGAATACAGTAAAAGGGTAAGATTCACGAATTTGTTATAAATATGGAAGGGGAATCAACATTCACTTTGATTATGGGTGATTATTTATTATTAATTTAACCGTTACAATTTTTGTAACGGACAATCAATGCAATTAATGCCATTGACGAGTTAGAATTAAGTAGGAAAATTATTATAATTGTGTATCATTATATAAGGACTCATACCTCATTTTTTACAATCATATAAATATCTCTAAATATATGCAATTAGTCTGTTACTTTATTTGATGCAAGAGTCCAATCTGCAATTCTGGGGAAGTTAGCAATCAACAATAAACTTTCTTTCCTTATTATTTTCATTATTTTTCTTACTTTTGTATTACCAAGAAAGTGAAGTAATTTTGGTTATCAGTAAGTAGTAACCCGATTTTTTTAATACTAGCTTTGGCCATAAAAATTATTTTTGGGTTAAATAGTACTCCCTACAGTCCACAATAAGTGACCAATTTACTTTTTTATTTTGATCCAAAATAAGTGTCCATTTATATAATCAAGAAAAAATTCAATTTGTTTTTCCAAAACTACCCTTATGTACGTATTCCTAAAAAGTCTTTTATTCCTCACATTAACTATGTTGCAATATTTAATTGAGGTAGTTTAGTCACACTAACTATTTTTGTCTAGAATTTTTTATTTTCTTAATGGGTGTGCCCAAAGCAAATTGATTACTTATTGTGGACCGGGGGGAGTAACCTTTGTAATTACTGATCTGACTTGAGGGAGTAAATGATACCTCAATCTTATAAAAAGGATTCAAAAAGTTTGTGTTGTTTACCTCACAGTATTTTAATTATGATTAATATTTGCTTAGTGCATAATAAATTGCACTATAATTGTTTACCTCAACTATTTCATCGGGTACTTGTACCTCCCAACAAGATAATACACGATAACTGTACTCACCAAGACCTAGGCAGCGGACTATACACTAATGTTTAACGGTTCAATCGCTACTTTTGCATCTAAATGTGGATTTAGGGTGTGTTTTCTTGGAAAACAAATAGTAATCTTATTCATTTTCCGGCATTTGGTACGCAAATTAAGAAAAATAACTTCTCAAGAGTATTCATAAATAATTTAGATACAATAAACATGAAGCCATAAACTTTTTTAAAAGAGAAATTTGAAATTACAAAAAAAAAAAAAAAAAAA
>ML416835.1:54961-87544 GCA_005239525.1 Nicotiana knightiana | reverse complement strand
GCAGAAAATGAAAAAACATAAATTGAAATTACAAAAAAAAAAAATTAAAGAAAATATTTTTTTTTGCGAGGGAGGGGGGGAGTAGGGTGGGTGGTTTTAAGCAACCAAACATGAAAAATTGAAAAACATTTTCTGATGTGTTTTGTCTATACCTACTAACAAATACTTACTTGGCTTCGATAGATGGAAACAAGTCACCTAATGTGTTTTGTCTATACTAGAACTCGAGCTCTCGTCTCCTATGGTTTCACCCACTTAATGACCGCTAGACCACACCCTTACGTGTTTGGTTGGCTTTTGGACAATATTTGAATTAAGCTTGAAAAAATTGTATTTCAAGTTGAAGTTGAAAAGGAGGATTTGAATGTTCAGTTGTGGTTGAATATGAATTTCACTTGGAAAGAGTTGAAGTTTTGAGAGTTAACCATTATTTTAGTTGAAATACTCCTTAAACCAGCTTTTCAAACTTCAAATCCTGTATTTACTTGGCTTAAATTGAAATAATGGACCTTATTGCAAAGCAAACACTTACTTGATTTTTTTTCCATATATCCCGAATACTATAAATGGACAAACAGTCTCACTAGTTCACTAAGTTGCGCAGACTCTTCACTTGTGGTGCTGCACCCGTGTCGACACGACACTGACACTAGTATGGGTTTGACCACGACATGACATCAACATTAGGTACTTCGACCACATTAGAGATTATATTTGGCCTTTCGATTTCTCTACACAAAAGTTATTGTAGATTTTTAGATGGCTACGTACAACTTCATAAGAAATTGAGTTTTACTGCACTCTACAAGCTACATATAAGTATTCCACATAATGTCTCATAATTTAGGCATATTTTTATAGCTCTATTTTTAGATATAGCCGAATCTCTTGATCCGTAACTCTGAATCTTAGAATTTAAGTCACGAAGGAACCGAGAAATTGATAGATCACACATGTGTTGGATACCCGCACCCTAGTCCGAGCAACTTAGCTGGTCCATCTTCAGTAAGCTTGTGTCGACCGCTTCTACTTGATTATTTTGTTCGACAGCAAAACCACATGAATCCAGCTAAAACAACTTTAAAGAGAATGCAAGATTGAGGAAAGATGCTGTTTGTTAAGGTTGCTGGAACTTCTAACAAACTGAGAGGGAAAAGGTAAAATGAAAAAGTCCAAGAGCAAAACTTGTTTTTAACAGCATTTTGACATAGAAAGTCCTAGTTCTAAACAACAAATATTTTGACAACCATGTACCTGGGCTGCGGCTATTTCGGCGTCCTGCTTCTGGATATTAAAGGAGAGAGGCTTTAGCATGCAGACAAACATTAAATCTGACTTGTCAAAAAATGACTTATAGCTCTGTCTGCAATTTAATAGTGCTATCTTACAGTGTGAAATACAATAAGGATAAACAGAACAAACATTGTAAGGACAGCAAAGGTTTCATATTAAGTGAAAGACAACCTGAATGCCAGTATTTCTACCAACTTTGCATTAACCTGTATCAGTACAAAATCAAGTGACTATGGTTACTTGATTTATCTAATCAATTAATGAAATAAATACATATAATCATGTACTTTGAGTTGCATAACGATGACCAAAATGGTTAATCAATCTCATCTCCACAAAGTTAAAAAAGAACTGCATTTCATGTGCCCTCCGTGAATGAAAAGCGTGTAGTTGTTCTTCTGTTAATGTATTATAATCATCGGTCTCTTTTCCAGCTTTTCTGCAAAACTGAGTGCTTATATACATGACCATTAGATAGAATAAGTAGCACCAAAAAATACCTCATCCCTTTCGTTCAAGACAAAAGTACCAATACCAACTCTATGCGTCGCATTTGCTGGAATAGTGTTAGCAGTTGCAGGGAGCCAATTCACAAGCATCAAGTAGTGTGGTTCTGCATGACGGTAATAAAATCCTTCCTGCAAAGTAACAGGATAATTGTATCAGATATTGAGATGGGACCAATATAATTTAAGCAAGAAACTTACCTTAACAGCAGGTTCAACAAGCGTTACAAGCTCAATACGTAACTTGATCCAAACACCTTTTTTACCCTGCAATCAACGATGAGATTGGAATCAAAATTTGAAGCATAGAAATTCAGAAGTCCGATCTACAGGTAATCATCTCAAAGAATGGAACCTGCAAACTTACAACTATTCCCTTTTTTCCAACAGTATCCATATAAGCATGGCAATACAATCAGCTACTTCAATGGACAGGTATCTCTAACAGATTTTGAAGCCCTGAATTTGGCCGTGTCAAGTGACAACGTAACACAGCATTTTTCAAACGCCACTTCCTACTTCTAGCACATGAATGAGCTGGTGTTCAGCAGATTATATAATAGACGTTACACAACATTTCAAGGATGAAGTCGCAATTTGCACAATAGACAACATCATAAGGTATAAGATCAGAATCAGCTCAGTGTGACGTTCAATTTATAGTCTCATAGTAGCGCACACAGTCTTCTACTTCTTGCTCCATACAAAAACGATGTATTGCTAACAACTGAGGACTCAAATATCCCCACTCCACTCACCCACCCACTGCCCGTGGTACTCTCAAACATCTATGCTGTTCCGCATTTCAATCATGATCATTGGTCAAGCTGCATAACAATCCCAAATTTGTGATAACTAAGATGGCAAGAGCAACAAACAAAAAACTAATATGTTTTCCTGATCAGGTAAGCTTTCATTTAAGGGCATCAAGAAGGGGCGAAAATCTGTACACAATTTGACTCTTATGCAAAAGAGAAAAGGTCAACAAAATCCAAAAGTCGTGCCACACTATTTACATCCAAAAACCTATCCAAGCTATGCAAGTACAAAAAACACTTGGCCTTTGGAGCCGGAACTGAAGAAGATTGCCCCTTGAAGCATCTACTGTTTCTTTCACACCACCACCACCAACTATAACAACAAAAGTCAGATCTGGGGAGGTTAGTGTGTACTTAAACCTTACCCCCACCTTGAAGATAAAGATGTTGTTTCCGACAGACTCTCGGCTCAAGGACTTCTTTCACACCAGATTGTCCAAAACAAAGAAAGAAATAAACATGTGTGTGAAAGTAAACAAATAAACATCAAACATGTGTATGAAAGGAACGTTCTTTTGCAGTCTCAGGGGACAAACCTAGCAGGATTTGCAATAGATGAGGCAACTCAATAGCAGTCCCCCTACCCTTAAGGGAAAAAAAGGAAAAAAAGATATCATCTCCATTATTATATGTTACAATAAAGAACCTTTTACCAACTTTGTTGTTACTTTTGGGTGAGAGATATCATTCAAACTCCTGCAACCCTTACAGTGAAGTAGCCCCCCACTTCCCCCACACACACAAAAAAAGCAAAAGAATCTCTTCTCTTAACTTTATGATCAAGAACTTCAGTGAAATTTGAAAACAGAATCTGAACAGTAATATAAAACAAAATATCCCAGCTCAAGATTGAAATTAGAATCTCTAGAGTAACCATAAACAAAATATCTCAGCGCAGGTTCAAATTCCAGCGGAGTCAAAAAACTCCAGCTGATTTATTCCAACACTGTCATTAAAAAAAAAGTTAACCAAAAACAACGACAACCCAACAACAATAACAAACTAGTATAATCCCATAAATGGAGTCTGAGGAGACTAGTGTGTACGCATACCTTCCCCTACCCTAGGTAGAAAGGCTATTTTTGATATTGAAGTTATTCTTGAGTTAACACTCAATTTAGGTGAAGAACAAGAATTGATACAGACAAGAAGATGAAGAAGAGAAGAAAGCGGAAGAAATTAGAATACAGAGGAAAAGGAAATCGAGTTAGAGAGAGAGAGAGTTTTGTATATTATTTCTTTANATAATGACGGCCAGAAAATTCCAATTCAATGAAACAATACCAAAGATAATGCTGTTCTATGAATAACTCAATTTGAACATCCTAAATAAGATAATTTATGTAACTGCATGTCATACAAATTTTCTTTGTTCCCCATGAGTTCGTGCTAGTCAAATTTCATGACACAAACAGATAATATCACAACGCTTAAAAGAGTAGGGCTACCTGAAATTATTCTTGAGTTAACACTCAATTTAGGTGAAGAACAAGAATTGATACAGACAAGAAGAAGAAGAGAAGAAAGCGGAAGAAATTAGAATACAGAGGAAAAGGAAATCGAGTTAGAGAGAGAGAGAGTTTTGTATATTATTTTTTTAATCAGTATTTTACAACGTCAGTAGTGGAAAATATATATAGATACTAGCTAAGAAACTAATTAACCTACTAAGTATGCATTAACTACCTTAACTAACTTTAGGAAGGGAGTTTATACCTAACTTAACCAACTAACTAATACTTAACTATAATTACTTTCTTTCTCATTTAATTGCTATCTTTCTTTACACTCCCCCTCAAGCTAGGTACCGAAAACAACATCAAACATTCCTAGCTTGGAAGATAGATAGTCATGCTGAACTTTAGTGAGACCTTTGGTGAGGATATCAACAGGTTGATCCTTGGTAGATATGTAGATTGTTTTGATGAGGCCTTGAATAATCTTTTCCCTGGNATCAGCAGGTTGATCCTTGGTAGATATGTAGATTGTTTTGATGATGCCTTGAATAATCTTTTCCCTGATAAAATGACAGTCGATTTCAATATGTTTAGTTCTTTCATGATACACTGGATTAGCTGCAATTTGAATTGCAGCTTTACTGTCGTTGAACACCTCAACAGGCAACTTGATGTCAATTTCAAGTTCTTGAAGCAGACCAATTAGCCAAACAATTTCTTCTACTGTAATTGCAAGACTTATGTACTTTGCTTCTGCAGAGCTTCTAGAAACAGTTGTTTGTTAAATAGAGGGTCACCAAGCTTAACTAAATATCCAGAAACAGATTTTCTTGAGAAAGGACATGCAGCCCAATCTGCATCACAGTAAGCTGAAACAGTATTGTTAGAAGCACTTGATAAAAGAATCCCTTGACCTGGAGTCCTGGACTGTTTTTAATATACTTAACAATTCTTAATGCAGCTTCCATGTGAGATTTTTTTGGTTTTTGTAAGAACTGACTTAATGTTTGTACACTAAAAGAAATATTTGGTCTTGTCATTGTTAAATACAATAGTTTGCCTATTAACCTTTGATAGGTACTTGTATCTGCTACCTCTTCATTGATCATCACATTTGTATTTGTTTTGTTAACATGCTCATCATAGTCAGTGGTAATAAGTTTTATATTTGCATCTAGAGGAGTTATTGTTGGTTTAGCTGCTGCAACACCAGTTTCAGAGATTAATTCTAATGCATACTTTCTCTGGTGCATGAGAATTCCTTGTGTTCACCTAGCAAACTCTATTCCTAGAAAACATTTTAAGTCTCCCAGATCTTTCATTTTGAAGGACTGTTGCAACTGTGACTTAGTTTCTTAAATCAGTTTGAGAGAATCACCATTAATAAGCATATCATCTACATATATTAATACTAAAGTAATACCTTCAACTGTTTTCTTAAAAAATAATGATTGATCATATTGACTTTGTTTGAACTTATTCTTTATTAAAANTAAAGCTTCTGTTAATTTAGCATTCCACTGTCTAGGTGCTTGTTTTAAGCCATATAGTGATTTCACAAGTCTACACACCTTGTTCTCCCCCTGACTTGTGAATCCCTGTGGTAAATCCATGTATATTTCATCTAATAAATCCCCCTGAAGGAATGCATTATATACATCCATTTGATATATATGTCATTTCTTCCTAGCAGCTAGTGAGAGTATAGTTCTTACAGTTTTCATTTTTATAACTGGAGAGGATATTTCTTGATAATCTATCCCTTCTTTTTGACTAAACCCGTTAGCTACTAATCTTGCTTTGTATCTTTCAATTTCTCTAGATGCTTTATATTTGATTTTGTAAATCCATTTACATCCTATAGGAGTTTTACTTTTTGGCAGAGCTACAACTTCCCATGTATGATTATTTTGGAGAGCTTCAATTTCATTTTTCATTGCTTCTATCCATTTTGGATTTTTTACTGCCTCAGACTACAGTGTTGGTTCATTAATATTCAATGCTTCTCTTAAATATGATTGATATTTAGGACTCAGCTTCTCATATGTGATATAGTTTGATATTGCATAAGGCTTAGTATATTGTGCATTCAATAATACAAAATCTTTCATCCAAATAGGTGGTCTCTTGCCTCTATCTGACTTCCTTAGAGGTTGTTCTGTCTGGCTGTTATTTTCTGTATGCTCTATAGTAGATACATTTTCTGATTGTTCTGTGTTGGATATATTATCTCTATACTCTGTGTTAACCACTTCTTGATTGTTATATTGTATAGTTTCTTCAGTTTGCATTTGTTGTATATCAGTCATTATCACATCATCTTGTGAATTGACATTACTATTTGTGTTTGTCATTTGAGAATTTTGAATTGCATTTTGTAGTAACAACTCTGTTTCGTTTGGTTGAGTGAACAAGAATTTATCAGTATCCTGTTTAGTTTTAAAAGGAAATGTATTTTCTCTGAATTGAACATCTCTACTTACAAAAAAACATTTCTCTATTAAATCATATAACACATGACATATCATTTCTGAATTGTTGCATATCCCATATGAACAGATGGCTTTGCTCTTGGCAACATCTTATCATTTTGGTTTATTACTTTTGCATAGCATAAACAACCAGTTACTTTAAGATGTCCTAAGTCTGGTCTCTTACCAAATAGCCTTTCAAAAGGACTTTTGTTATCAATAACAGTGCTAGGGAGTCTATTTATTATATATACTGCAGCTTTTACACAGTAACCCCAAAATTGTATTGGAATGTTTGCTTGAAACCTGATTGCTCTAGTTAATTCTAGGATATGTCTATGTTTTCTCTCAGCTACACCATTCTGCTGAGGAGTATAAGGACATGTTGTTTGATGAGTTATTCCTAGATTTTTAAAGAAGGTATCACATGTTGAGTTAACAAACTCAAAACCATTATCAGTCCTTATTGTTTTTATAGTTACTCCAAACTGTGTTTTCACATATTTAACAAACTGTTGCACAATTATACACACATCAGACTTCAGCTTCATTAAAAATATCCAAGTCATTCTAGAGAATTCATCTACCACAATTAAGAAATACCTATTTCCATCAACAGTAGACACTTTATAAGGCCCCCATACATCCATATGTATTAGTTCAAAACTAGCTAAAGTTTTTATAATACTAACAAGAAATGCATTTCTGGTTTGTTTTGCACACGGACAGGTAGTACATAATTCTATTCCAATATTCTGCACATTTATATGAAATATTTTCTTGAGAACTACCGCAGATACATGTCCAAGCCTTATATGCCAAAGATCAACTTCATTTGGACTGCGATCTTTATTAATTTCTGTATCACTAGTATTTAGACTTATTGCACTATTTCTTGACTGATTTTGTCTACATAGAATGTATAAACCATTGTCTTCTTTACCAATCGCTTTCACCCTCCCACTGAAGAGTTCCTGAAATATGCAAAAATCAGGGAAGAAAGCTACTGAGAACTTTAACTCTTTTGTAACTTTAGAGACAGACAGTAAATTATACTTAAACTGGGGAATGTAAAACACATTTGTTACTGTATCGCTTTTTGTTAGTTTACTAGTTCCAATGTGTGTTACTTGTGTAGTCTCTCTATTAGGCAAGTATACTTTCTTTTGTTGGTTAACTTGTACTGATGCATACTCATTTAGTAACTCTAAACCAGACACCATGTGGTTTGTAGCTCCAGTATCAATAATCCAGTCATGCAAAGAACTAGATACTAACAAAGCATGAGGAATACCTGCTGCATTTGTTGATGGTGTAGCTGTAGAATCTTTGCTCCCTTCTTTATTCAGTAGTTGCACTAGATGTTCATACTATTCTTTTGAGAACGTGCAGTTTCCCATCCAAGGTACACTTCCTATTTGTACATTATTACCTCTGATGTTGTTGTTTCCTATCTGAGAATTGCGAGAGATATTTTCACTCCAGCTACACCTTGAACCTTGAATTCCTTGCAGATTTGCATCAACCAATCACATTATATGCATTGTGAGTATTCATATTTCTTTTCCTTGTTTTGAACTATGGTGGATACACGACCACTTTATAGCAGTTTTCCTTTGAATGTCGTCTCATTTTGCATACTTCACAAAATAGATTGAAATTTTTCCTATTTTTTTGATAATTTCCACTCAGTTTGGTATACATAGCTACATCAAATTGATTAGTTCCAGCAGTAAGATTTGCTCCCAATAATCCAGCACTATTGGCTACTGTCTTTTGACTCTCATCACTGACCACCATTTCATATGCTTGATTGACATATGGCATAGGACTTATTAACAGAATTTGACTCCTAGCCTGAATATATGAGTCATTTAACCCCATTAAAAATTAAAATAGCTTCAGCTTTTGTAAATGTATCACAAACTCTCTTGATTTGGGACAATCACACCGGGGTGCTGGGACTAATGCTTCAAACTCCTCCCAAAGATCTTTTAACTTTGAGAAGTAGACAGACACAGATGTTGTCCCCTGACTAAGAGTAGCAATTTCCTTGTGTAGATTATATGACCTTGACCCATCAACTTTCTCAAATCTTTCATGTAAGTCATTCCAGATAGCTTGAGCAGTTGAAGCTACATTATTACTCCTAATAGACCACTACTCGCTGAATTCATCAACCAAGACAGAACTATTGCATTTACCCTCTCCCAGTGATTCCATAGATTTTCTGGAAAATTCTCTTTGACACATGTTCCATCAACAAGAACCAATTTGTTTCTTCCTAACAAGTCCATCCTCATAGATCTAAACCACAACGAGTAGTTTTCGATTCCTGTAAGTTGGAAAGAGATCATTTGTATACCACTCACATCTGAGGGGCTCAAGAAGAGTGGATGATTGTAATCAATCACATGCATCCCTGTTTGAGTCGTTGTTGTAGTTGGAATCACTGTGGGAACTGCTTGATTTCCAGTTTCAGCCATGTTTCACTTCAGAATTTCAAGAATTGAATTTTTCAATTTTCTTGACCGATTTCTGATTTTGTTCTTGTAGAACCAAGATGACAAATCAATGAATTAAACCTTGGTTTAATCCAGCTCTGATACCATGAAGTTATTCTTGAGTTAACACTCAATTTAGGTGAAGAACAAGAATTGATACAGACAAGAAGAAGAAGAAGAAGAAGAAGAAGAAGAAGAGAAGAAAGCGAAAGAAATTAGAATACAGAGGAAAAGGAAATCGAGTTAGAGAGAGAGACAGAGTTTTGTATATTATTTCTTTAATCAGTAGTTTACAATGTGAGTAGTGGAAAATATATATAGATACTAGCTAAGAAACTAATTAACCTACTAAGTATGCATTAACTACCTTAACCAACTTTAGGAAGGGAGGTTATACCTAACTTAACCAACTAACTAATACTTAACTATAATTACTTTCTTTCTCATTTAATTGCTATCTTTCTCTACAGATATACCTTACTCAAGAAGATAAAAACAAATAATAGAACAGTAACAACAAAGAAGCCAGAAAAATAGATGGAGAAAGCAATATTAGTAAACAGTAATAATAGCAAGATAGTAGGAAACCGGAGCGGAAAAATAGTATGAAAACAACATGTACTACTAGCGACAAACACTATCAGACAATTAGAAATACCTGTTGTCTCCAATGAGAAAGTGAGGCTCTAAGCAAAGAACCAAAGAAAGAAGGGTCCAAGGGCTCATTAGTCATTTCCTCTGTTATCCCACCATGTGCATCCTCTTTTGCAACTAATATATATTCTATCAACTTCTACTTCCATTTCCTTCTCCCTTGCCATTGCTGGTGTTGCAGAGCAACTCATTGAGGACGTTGTATGTAGGTAAAATGGTCTTTTAAAAAAGCGTAAAATAATGAGAATAATTAGTTAAACTTAGGCAAGATTTAAAAATATAACAAAAATGGTGTTTTCAATATAGGAAAATAGAACAAGGGTCACCTTCATTTTTGCAGATACTAAGTGTTGCATTCCGGCTAGAGAAGAAGTGACGTTTTGAGCTAAAAAATGAAGATATTGAGGAGGTGGCATACGAGAGAAAAGGAGTGGACAAAGTAATTTGATTATCATTTATACAATTTTTTGGAGGCAGAACGATAGGCTATTTGGCCAAGCTTCTCAATACAAAAAAAAAGAAATATTTTTTTAAAAGTACTTTTTTTAACATGAGGTGTTTGGCCAAGTTTTTTTGGGGAAAAAAATACTTTTGAGAAGAAGAAACAGAAAAAATACTATCAGACAATTAGTAAGGCATGTTGTCTCCAATGAGAAAGTGAGGCTCTAAGCAAAGAACCAGAGACAGAAGGGTCCAAGGGCTCATTAATTATTTCCACTGTCACAACTCATTGAGGACGTTGTATGTAGGTAAAATGGTCTTTTAAAAAAGCGTAAAATAATGAGAATAATTAGTTAAACTTAGGCAAGATTTAAAAAAATAACAAAAATGGTGTTTTCAATATAGGAAAATAGAACAAGGGTCACCTTCATTTTTGCAGATACTGAGTGTTGCATTCCGGCTAGAGAAGAAGTGACATTTTGAGCTAAAAAATAAAGATCTTGAGGAGGTGGCATACGAGAGAAAAGGAGTGGACAAAGAAATTTGATTATCATTTATACAGCTTTTTGGAGGCAGAATAATAGGCTGTTTGGCAAGTTTCTCAAAAGTCAAAAAAAAGTATTTTTCTTTTTTTTTCAACAGTACTTTTTTTTTCCAAAAAAGTGTTTGGCCAATTTTATTTGGAAAAAAGAAATACTTTTGGGAAGATGAAAAGCAATTTATGAAAAGCAGAAAAAAGTAGTTTCTTTCCAAAATAGAAGTAGAAGCAGAACCGTCAACAAAATATAGTATATACCAAAATAATCTATAAACCTAATATTTAGATATTAATGTATAATTATGTTTTATTATTATTAGGATAGCTTTTTAATATATAGTGACTTCAGGGGTGAATGCTTTTATAATTGTTGAATAACTTTTAATATATTTAACTTATATTAAAATAATTAAGTACCTTTAAAATTTTATTTTCATATTTACTTAAATAAAATGAAAAGATTTGATTATTGCTTGTAATAATAATTTTTTGAGATTATTTATTTACTTATAATATCAACTATTAAGTAAATATATTCATGTCCTTATTCGTAATTTGAAATTTAAAAGCACTTTTTGAAAAGTTTGATCAAACATAAATTATTGCTCAAAAATATTTTTCAGAGTGATTAGCCAAATACAAACTTCTTCTTTCCAAAAATACTTTTACAAACTGTGAGAGAGATTGTGGCTCGGAAATTAGATGTGGAACAGTAGTGAATAGTGATACCAAGCTCTTCAAATGTCAAGCGTTAGACTTCTAATATGAGTATTAATTACTCTGTTCATAGTTTCATTCATTTCCCCTTACTTACTTGTATTTACGTCTAATAACTTGCTTGGATGATTGTTACACACTGTTTTATAATATATTGTATTGTATTATATTATATTATATAATTAATATAATATTTGAATAGATTATATCGTTTGTTGTTGTTTCATGATATCATGCATCAGCAATATGAGAATATTATTAAAAAATTATGATACATGGTAAATTTATTATAAAAAGATAGGGTAATAAAATTATTTAATAATAGTGAACGGTGATATGAGAGAAAAAGACAAGATAACGACGCAACTATACCAAATCGGTCGTTACATAAAGTGGCACATTTCGTCGTTACGTAACGACGGATTTAACGATACGATACAATAAAATTTAAGTAACAATCAAAACAAACAGCATATTTAAGTAACAATACGATACAATACAATAGGTAACGACCATCCAAACAAGTTGTAACTAATAAATTAACCTTAAGAATTAATAAATTAAATAAAGTTACATCTCACTTAATCATGATTATATGATTAAGTGTTAAACCATATATATACAAAACATATTTATATATTTACAACTTATAAGCGGGAATTTCTTACCCAAGATAAGTGAAATCTATGAACAAATTATATGATTTGTGTAGTGATCAAATTAAAAAATTATTTTAAAGAAAATAATTTATATTTTTATTTATTTGATGTATGTATCAAGTGCGAGTAATTTTTTCTTCTTCAAATTAACTTTTTAGTTGCTGGTCCGGTTTGACCAAAAATATCATTTCAGTCTTATATTTTGTTGTTTATCTCACAAATTTTAATTATAATCACTATTTTTTAAGTGCATGATAAATTTGTTTTTGATCTAACAACATCAAAAATGATATTTGTTGTTTAGATAAACATTATCAATACATTTTATCAATCGAACAAACTTGTACATTATAGTTTTTTCTTAGATTATACGTATAATAACTCTTATGCAATCTTGACATCTCAATAAAATCTATTTTATATTAAAAATGCGACAAATCATCATATAAATTACTTATTAATAGCTGAAATGCTCCGCAATATAACCAATTAATTTATCTGCCAAGTTTTAGATAGCAAGGAATTAATACTAAGAAATGTGAATTTTTTTGGAATCTTTTCGAGAGTCCAAACTCAGATAATAGAGCCTAGTAATGATGAGTTTGAATATTACTTTTTCATTTCTTATTTTTATGCTAAATAAATCCTTCATTGTATTAACGTGGACGTTATTTTGATATGTAATATGTTTCTATTTATGTAATAACGTGAACCTTTAAATATGTTTAGTTTGGTTTTAATTTGTTTTCAAAAGATGTTTTATACATAAGAGTTATTTTAATTATGATTATTTTAATCGTTTTAATCCTTATATCATCAATTTGAACATTCTTATTTCATATTCTATCTAACATAAAATAAGTAGTACATTCCTATATAATAAATCAAGTAGTGCTAATATAATATTAAAGACCCGTTTGGCCATAAATTTTGTCAAAATAAACTTAAATTTTTTTTGGCAAATACATGTTTGGTCATAGATTTTATCTGGTGCTTTTGCATCCGTACTCACTTTTTGTCTCACGTTTTAACTTATACCCGCTTTGTAAAAAAAATTACATCCGTACCCGCTTTTGCGCATAACTTCAGCATATGGGGCTGAAGTAGCAAAGGCAATCACGCAAAACTTCAGCATTCTAGTAGACGGGCCTGAAGTAGCTTGCGAATTTCAGCTCTTTGTCTTTGTAACTGTGGAACTCCAGCTCTAGTAAATAGGGAAGTTCTTGTCTTTGTAACCGGAGAACTTCAGCCCCTTATGCTGAAGTTACCCAATTACAAAGACAAAAACTTCAGAATACGGGGCTAAAGTTTAGCTCTAGAGCTAAAGTTTTTGTCTTTGTAACTGAGAACTTCAACTTTGTCTTTGTAACTTGGGAACTTCAGCCCCGCATGCTGAAGTTTTTGTCTTTATAACTTGGGAACTAGCTGAAGTTTGTAACCGGAAAACTTCAGCTGAGCTGAAATTGGTGAACTTCAGCTCAGCGAGGGAAAAAGAGCTGAATTATTTAAAAAATGGGTACAAATTAAAAGTTTTAAAAAAGCGGGTATATGTTAAATGTGGGCGACCAAACAGGGTGCCCCGCGCAATTTTTATATTTTATCTATATTTTGGCAAAATCTCAAATCCCAATTTGGGCCAAATCTCTCATAATACCCATGTTTTTCCAAAATAAATTTGAAAAATATATTTTGAAAATGTATGTCCAAACATATTTTGATTTTCAAGTCAAACTTTACCCAGAACAGATTTTTCAAAATAAATTTGGGGATGCCAAACGCTAGCTAAATTTTGTGCCAATATTATACTTGAAACTACAAGTACATTCCATTAATGGGTCCCACTAGAAGTCAAATCAAACGTCTCAATAATTATTCAAAGATCATCAGTTGTACAATATTCTCCCTGTCATCGTCCACACTGAATCATCAAAAACCTTTATCATACTATATTATAAGCATCAACACCTAAAGTCTAAACTTAAATCCAATTATTATCATATATTATATATTATATTATAAGCATGAACACCTACGGTCTAAACTTAAATTACTCAAATGTCCTTCAAAAATCAAAAGCTGATATACTATTTTACCCTTTAAAACTACACTATTCATTCCAAATTAATATATAGAGATGTAAAAACAGTTAATTGGAATATCAGCGGACTTTTATTAATTTATTTATGTTTCAATATATAGAGATGTAAAAACAGTTAATTGGAATATCAGCGGACTATTTTACCCTTTAAAACTACACTATTCATTCCAAAAATTGCAGTAGAAATTAGTGCAAAAGCAAATAAACGAAAAATCGAAAGAGCGTGCAACTAACTTTGAATGTAGAAGTAGCCGAAATATTTCAATAAGCAATAAGCTATGTGAAGGTATGAATGTGAACTTTTTGATTCTGCAACTTATTCTTCTATTTGAAAATGGGAATCTACTAATATCTAATTAAAACCATAAAAAAACTAAAAGATACATTGTTGTTAAATGAAATTGGAGTTTATTGGTCTATAAGATTCTTCAACAAATGTTGAGGTTATGTTAATTTCTTTCCATTTAACTAAATTTACAATATATTTATCATAATACAATTTCTTATTTTAATCTGAACAAGTAAAAAGAACTACAAAAGATTTTTTTTTTATGCAAAGATCACGTGCAAGTGATCTTTTTGTACAATCAATAGTTATCTGTTGTGCCAATATCTATGTGATTTTTGGTGCATTTTCTTTGATAATCATCCTAGCCAATTGCCACTTTTCTGCATAAATAAAAATATAAGTTAATTGATTGTTCGGACTTCTCTCCCATCTTATAGTCTTTCAATCTTTGGCGATAATAAGATAAGATAGCAATTGAAGGGAGATTTAGACTTAAGTTATGACTTGTGAGTCACCTTATCACGGTCCTCACAGGATTTTTGTGCAATCAACTTATAACTTATCTTTGATGGGTTGAAAGAGTGTATGATAAAGTGTCGTTTTACATTTCTTGGGCTATCGTATACTCCAATAAATTTGGCATGTTTATAAATTATTAGATCTTAACTTGGACTTTATTTTTTGGAGCAAGTTTTATTATTTGAACAATACTACTATGTTATCTTATTAAGAGGAATATTAATATTAATTTCGATACAATTTCGCTCTGGATAGAATAACGAAAAGGGTAGAAGGAAATATATATCAAAATATCATGGCATACAAGATAAATGAAGTAATATATTTATACTCATAACATGAAATTGTCAAGATTATAGATAACTTCTTACTGACTTGATTTAATTGTTAATAGTTGATACCATTGCAGGTTCAATTGATATTTCAATTTAAGTATTAAGCCACTAAAGTATAATCATGCTCATGAGATTACGTAACTTCAATTGCCTTGTGGTAAATTTGTAATATATTTTCTATTTCAATGTTGTAATGATTAGTAAGGGTTCACGTTGTTTAAAGGCTAAGGGGTCGTTTGGTACGAAGTATAAGAAGATGTACGGTTGATATAAAAATTTAATATCGCCTTAATATTTCATTTGGTTAGCAAGTCAGGTATAAGTTATCTCAGGATTAAAATTAACACCGGAGATAACTTATACCTTATAAAAGCTGGGATAATTAGCACCGATATAACTTATATATTCTTCTTACAAATTATGCAATTGTCATATTTAATACAATATACCAAATAGTAGATAAAAAATAATTCCAACATAACTAATCCCAATATAACTATTCCAGTATAATTTATACCAGTATAACTTATCCGGCACAAGACTTATTCAAACCAAACGACCCTTACGTATATATAAAGAAGCAGAATCTAATTTGCGCACTCCACTTCACTTCCCACTCCAACAGCTTTCACACTCTCCACTCAGAAAAACCCTACTTTACTTTTCCTATGAATAATATAATTCATAATTAAACAATAATTTGAAAAATTAGCGTTAATGGAGGTTTCTAAGCAGAAAGAGACTCAATTTGAGGTTTTATCGATTGCGGAAGTTTCAGCTTCTTCATCAGATACTACTTTTTGTAAATCTGAACCGGTTTTTTCTCGGTTCGGGTCCGGTTCTGGAGTTCCGGAGCTCCGATTTTGTCAGGAGTCTGAATCAAGTGCCGACATTGCGTTCGATCTTCGAACTTCACAGGCATATATTTAAATTTACATCTTATTTTCATGTGTAAACTGAAATTCGCTTGTTATGAGATAGTTAGAAATTATGATTAATTTGGTAGTTTTTTAGTTTTCATGTTTTATGCATTTTTCTTTTACAAATCAAATGTGAATTTAGTTTTTAGTTGCATAGTTGGACTCACTGCACTATAAATAGTTTAAGTTGCTTTTATATTAAATTTTGTATTTGTTCTAAGTCCACACTTATGTACTCGTAATGGATGCAGGAGCACCTGGTAAATACTTAGTGTTTACACCAAACCAAACAATTTAACTTTATTAGTCGAATAAATATTTACTACTTTCAATCCATATCTAGTTAGTTACATGTGAGAGTGCTTGCATTTTTTATTAGTTTCTTTGGGCTATCATTAGTGGCGGGGGCAGGAATTTCATAAAGAGTAGTAAAAAAAGTGCTCTTTTATGTTTAGGGAATTCAATAATTAATATATACACATATAAAAAATATATTTCACCTATATACAAAGCACAATTTTCCGGCGAAGGAGATTCAGTTGAACCTCTTTTAGTAATAGTGGCGGAGAGCCACTGGCTATCATGTTTCGTACATTTTCTCTCATGTTCTCTAGCAACAAAAGAGAATGACATGTGATTACATGAGTTTATCTGTGCTATTGGCTTGGCAGAAAATTGAACAAATGGAGGAGAAGACAGAAAAGATGATATTTTTACTGATTTTCCTCGGGAACTTGTCTGCTGCCTGCGTTTGAATATGGGCAGTATCTTACTTTTGGTTCTGCTTTTGTATTTCCAGTTATTCAAGCTAGGACCTGCAGAGTCTGTGTGCATATTTGAAGCTTCTGAAGCCAATAAGGAGGTACCTGTTGATAGCGTACAATATTGATGTTTGGACGGACTAGTTGTCTTCAAGCTGCTATTAATCTAGCATGCTTTTAAATCCTGTTCACGCGAGGAGGATTTCTGGAGATATTATACCATTTACGGATATGGAAATTTTCATTGTTGAATGCTGCATATGTATTTCTAGAGTTACGTGTTCGCATTAGTTTCTTGATTGATTGGCATTTATATTAGCTACATGATTGGAGTAGTATTAATAGACTGTCCGCTAAAGGTTTACCAGCTTCATGCTCCTTTAAGTCCAACTCTGCGTATAGCTGAAAACGTGAAATAGCGCACACTTGTGTCAATCATAATATTGATGTCAATCTTCATATTGAAAACAAGTGGCAGTATGTAAATGTATGTGTGTATTTTACTGTTATTTATGGGGAAAGTTAAAGGTGCAACTCATTTATATTTTCATTGGATTAAACTTGTGTAGTTTGTTGCCGTCATATTAATGTCCTGTGGCATTGACTTTGGTCTTTTGAATCAGAAAGCCTATTCCAGGGGAATCTCCATTCAATTTAAAAACGAGGAGGAAAGTAGGGCCTTCCATTGTGCATTTGAGCAATGGAAGACAGAAGTGGTTGTTCAAGGTCTGTTTTGACATGTCTGTTATTACTCTAAAAGTTAGTCGGTACATCTTGTGGAGTACAGTCACATGACTCTCTTGCTCTCGCTCTCTCTCTCTGCTTTTTTTGGGTGGTTAAAGTACTATCTGATACCTGATGCAGTTTTGGTTCTTGATAAATGTGGAGTAAGATATACATTGAGTATTTCAAGGATAGTTAGTGAGTGTGCTTTAGAAGGAGATTTTTTTCTAATTACCTTATCAATTTCTATGTGATAAGCTTTAATTGCATTCTTATTTTCTGTATGATAAGCTTTGATTGTGGATACTAAGTTATGAACATTTGACCAACTTACTATTGAGGTGTTATTTAAAAAAGAAATGTTTGACCAACTTACTGTTGAACTGTTGTTGAAAGAATTTATGCTTTAACTGCTCTTCATTTATAACTGTGGTTTCATCTTTTCTGTTGCTTTTTTATTTTTTTCCAGACGAAAATAAGTTTTTGTAATTTTGAAATTTCTTTTACACTATACAAGCTCACTTGTTAGCAGAATGAAGATTTTATTGAGATTTTTTTGAGATAAAATTTAGATGTATTGAATGAATTAGATAGACTGTTAGTCACTTTTTTGACATTTTATCAGAGGCATTATAAGCCATTTAATTTGTTAGCATTTAGTGCTATCATCATTGTAATAACCCACGTGATCTTAGTATTGATAGTCCACCCATTATTGATATTTTCTTGAATTTGGGTATCACTTTCCTTAAATTTGTCCTACTCGATGACATTAGTTTTGAGTCATAACTTTTACCCAAAAAATGTTAAATGGTGGGTCTCTTTTGGTTAATGGGAAGCTAGGGAATCTGTATGTACCTATTCTTTTACGTGTAATCAATGTTTATCCTTTCTTAGTTTTGAAATATACAGAACAGTAATGTCTTACTGGTAAAGAAAGCGATACATTTCTTGTCAAAAACTTAGAATGTGGTGTGTTAGTTGCCCATTTTGATGCATGAGTGAACTTCTAGATTGCTGCATCGGAGAATGTATTTTTTATTTTTTATTTTTGTCTGGATGTTTCAGCTACTTTGTGGAGCTAAATACTGCACGATGAGTCTTAAGATATTGAACTCATGATTCATTCCACGAGCAGCACTAGGCTAATGGAATTCTGGATCTAAACATGATAAAAAATGCTGCCACGAATAATTGTAAACTTATCCAGAAAAGGAGAGGAAAAATAATCGTAACTTCTGTAAGTCTTCCTTTCAGGGCCTCCTCTGCCAAATGGAGTAGTATCAACTTCGAAAAGTAAATTTGATGACAAAATAGAGGCATCTTCTGCTAAAATGTATTTTCATTACTACGGGCAACTATTGCATCAGCAAAATATGTTGCAGGATTTTGTAAGGACAGGTAATGTTCTGTACTTTGGTCTTTTCTGTGTCATGGCCTGGGGCTATTTAAGCCTGTTTGGCCATAAAATAATTTCTTCAATATTTTAAATACTGAAGTTATTATTTGCGAATAGTATCTTGGCCATGACTTTTTGTGTTTCAAGTGAAATATCAATTAATATTCACATAATATGTTGAATTAGTATCTGAAGGTGTTAGTCAAGTATAGTTTATCAAATCTTTAACTTTCACAAATTGTTTTCCAAGTGAAGTTGATGTCGAAGCACCAACTTCAGCACGCCCTAACTTCTTTTAACTTCTCCTGAAAATATTCTTTTTTCAGCTTCAACTCAAATATTACCCAAATGCGTACTTATTTCTCCCGAGGCTCGTCTAGTCTCATGAGAGGGTTGCTCTCCCCCTTTTCCCTAGAATGTTTTGCAAACTGTTGCCTTTTTGCATTTTCTTAAGAAAGAGCCCAACATTCTAAATCCAATAATTGGAAGGTTGACAATGGTAAATATGAAACTTGTAGGAACCTATTACGCTGCAGTAATTGAGAACCGTGCTGACTTTCTTGGTCGTGTAGTGGTTGATGTTGGAGCTGGTAGTGGTATTTTGTCATTATTTGCAGCTCAGGTTATCTTTTGTACCAATGAGGTTTATGTGGTTTCATTGAATGATATGAACAATAGCTTAGCCACTTCCACTGATATTTGTACATTGTATTTTTTCTTCTCTCTCCTCTTCGACAAAACCCTCTCAGGCTGGTGCAAAACATGTTTATGCCATAGAGGCATCTGAAATGGCCGAATATGCTAAAAAGCTTATTGCGGGAAACCCATCGTTGAGTGAGAGAATTACAGTAAGTATACATTTCCTCATTATGGTGTCTTTCAAAAGAGTTTTACAATATAGTCCTTCAGTATCTTGGCTGCTAAGGTCTTTTCAATGAATGATTAGGTAATCAAAGGAAAGGTTGAAGAAGTAGAGTTACCTGTGAAAGCCGATATCTTAATCTCTGAGCCAATGGGTAAGCTTATCTATTTTGACGGATTATGAAGCTTATGTGATAGAGCTATGTGAGGACATACTTTGACAATGCTGCGTGTTTTGTTAAAAAATGTGGTAAATCCCCTGGTTGACAGCTAAAGTTCTTTCTGAACATTAGTATGGATATATATAAAATATTTGATTGATTATTTGAGAAAGGAATTTAAGAAACTTGTAGGTATTACATGTTTCAAGTGCCTCTACTAAAAGCTGGAGAATATACTAAAACACGATAGCAACATCTTCATTAACTGCTTATGCAGATGTTATGAAAACAAAAGATCAGGGAGAAGTTAAGTTGTGCCTATGTGCAAGGAAACAATTCTACTACTCTCATGAAGATGAACACATACGCCATGGAAATATGTTAAGCTGCTAGTTTACTTGTTGAAAACTGATTTTAACACTTCTACTGCATTTTGGGCTGCAGCCAAATTCGTTTTTGAGTTCTCATTATTCAGTATTTGTTTCATTGGATTCTTCTGAGATACACCCCTGTTTCTAAGCGCCTTCTGTTCTTATATATGCTAGTCCTTTCTCTGCTTGAGAAACAAAATTTTGCTCAAAGTTTCAAGCGACAAAAAGCAGATGCATATGAAATGACTATGAAATGTTGTCCTTTATAGTTATGCATCTGCAGATTCATGCAACGGAATTTGATAACTAACTGAAACAAAATATTCTTGCAGTTTGCCCTTTAGAAATTAGAAACTCTTTCGTGTTAGTAGTGCTTATTTCGTAGCCTCTACCCATCAATTGATTGTATTTAGTATTCTGAATTACATGCTTTTTCTTGTGAAACTTAAAGACTTCTTAATTTTCATAATCATCGGAATATCTGTTACCAAGTTATATACGACTTGAGGAGAGGATGCCTTGTCCATTTCCTGTAAAATATTAGTGAAATATTCGCCCAGCATCCCCCATCCCATCCTCCCCTCCCCAAACCCAAAAGAAAAAAGAAAAAAGAAAAAAAAAAGGGACTATCACATATCTGTTGGTGACAATAAATTCTTTGCTTTCCTTGTATTATGAGTGTTATTAAGTTTCCTCATTACATTTTTCATTATAGAAAACATCTGTTTTGTATTTCTGGAAGAGAGTTCAAGGTTTTAATCCTTAAAAATATGGCAGGCATGTTATCTCAAAATCCCAACTGACCACAATCCAGTGATTAAATTATCCAAATGAAACAGGTTTAAACCTGCTTGAAAGTCTCTTATACATGGACACTTTTGCTTTCTTTGTGTTATGACTTATGAGTGCTATTAAGTTTCCTTTTTTTAATTTTTCGTTATAAAAGAACATTCCTTTATATTTTCCTGAAGAGAGTTCAAGGTATTAATCTTTGAAAATATGGTGAAGCATGTTATCTCGGAATCCAAACCAACCACAATCCTGTGATTAAATTATCCAAATGAAACAGGTTTAAACCTGCTGGGTGTGATATGTTGAATTTACTTTGCAGGTACTTTGTTAGTTAATGAAAGAATGCTAGAGTCTTATGTGATTGCAAGAGATCGATTTCTAGTTCCAAATGGAAAAATGTTTCCTACAGTAGGAAGGTAATTTTCTGTCTTGTCAATTTTGAGGAGTCTTTCCGTGTCAAATCATTTATGAAGTTAATAGTGGTTATGAGGTTCTTTTTTTTTTTTCCATTTTTGATAAGTAGTTTGCTTATGAGGTTCTTTGTTTCTTACACTTGTTTCCCAAATCCAGTGGTTTACCTTTTTACCACACATTATCTTTTAATAGATTTTGTATCATAGACTATTTTCTTTCCAGCTCAAGCTATCAGCTTGCTCCTTCTCTGAATAGATTTTGTATCATATAACTAAATTGACTTGCAAAACGTGGGAAGCTCAAGTTGTCTACTTTTTTCTCCTTTTTTTTATACTTGAGACGAGCTTTCAAGCTTAATTCTCAGTCTGGTGTCCACGAATATGCTGCAATGCAGCTGTGCACTGCTTTTTATATTTTATAGTCATACCATTCAGTTAACCAAGCTGCTGCCCCTCTCCCAAATCCAATCTCTGAAAAGAAGACCTTATTCTTTGTTTTACATTTGCTTTTACATGTGTTTCGAACTTCCTTGAAAACCTTATTCTTTCTTTTCCAATTGCTTTTACATGTCTTTCGAATTCTTTATTAAAAGAAACATTTTGCACTTCTCCCAAGTCCCTCCTTAGTTTGTGATACATAAACTAGCATGTAACCTTTTCAGTTTTTCCTTTTGCTCCGTGGTTTGTCATATGAGTTAATTTTCTAAATTCCAGCTTATGTTTCTCTTTATTTTTGTAGAATACACGTGGCACCATTCAGTGACGAATATTTGTACATGGAAATTGCAAACAAGGTACATTGGATCATATCACTGTCTTCTTGCTCTCTGGGTGTATCTCCTCTATGACTGTTTCTTTCTAAACTGGGTCTCTCCCCCTCTGGAAGAGGATGGTGGGTGCTATATGAAGAGGAGTTTCTTTCACAAAGATCTCAATGTCCAATTCTTTTTTCGCGTTATTGTTTTTAAAAATATTATCAATTGAAGGCTTATATTTTATTTATAGGGATGGATCTTACATTAGTGATTATATTCAGTTCATTGTGAAAAGAGTTTAATTTTAGTTTAACTTTGTCATACAGGCTATTTTTTGGCAGCAACAGGGCTATTTTGGGGTCGATCTGACACCCTTGCAGAGATCTGCATATGAAGGATACTTTTCTCAGGTCAATCTCATACATATTAGGAATTTATTAACTCGGCCTCTGATTATTCACTTTGATTTAGTAAGCATTTAAAACGGTCGTAATTGTTTACTTCCATAGTCCCGTGTTGTCCATGGTCTTAATGTTGTTTGGTTACTTAAATTCGTGAATGTGCAGTCTATGCTAAACTTGTAAATTTTACAATTCAACCTTCAGAATTTCAGACAATTCTTCATAAATGCTTATATTGTTGAACAATTTTTAGTTCTTAGAAAGAGAAGGGAGAACCTAAACAAGTTTATGCTCGAATAATTTCTTAACCATTGATGGACTTTGATGGTCCTTAATTTGATGTGCTGTACTAAGACGCATCTTTCAGCATCCAAGTTGAATTTCATAGTCAAAGTCATAGTTGTATGTGCTGAACCTACCCCTTCCGCCCACCCCAATGTCATGTATGTTTCCTAAGCTTGAGAATAGGTGTTAGAGAGAGGTATTGCTGTAGTTCATTACCAAGGTGTGGTAGAAGGGGCTAATTTAATTTGATCGAGCTGTCCTATACCAGTTGCATGAATAAAATAACTGGACACTCTTTCAAATGCAATAATTAGTAATGTAATAACTTAAGATGCAGTAGATATTCTCATCAGCTGGAAAGAATTGTGATGGAATACTTGTAGCTTTAATTATTAGGAAGGGCTCTGTTTGTGGTATACTTGGTTTTCTCATCATCCCTTTAGACATTGTTAGTGCAGCTAATTTATTCTTTCTTTAATTTGGATATTAATATTCTTTGCAGCCAGTGGTTGATGCTTTTGATCCAAGGTTATTGGTAGCTCCTGCAATATCTCACGTGATTAACTTCACTTCGATAAAGGTATTATCAGAAATTTCATTCTGTAGGTTGTTCGTAGATCTGAGTTGATAGAAACATCCTTTATTCTATAAGGTTTTACTATATGTTTTTCTCGACGAGTAAAGAGCATCCTACAAATTCAGTGTTAAGGAATCTAAGACAGTTTTCTAATAAAATAAAAACACTTTTTTCACAAAAAAAGAAAAGCATAATCAACAGATATACAAAGTTATTGGAAGCAATATGCATAAATTAGCTGTTCCTTCTACTTTTGCAGATTAGTATCCACTATATACATGCTTTCTTGTCTCTTAAAATGAACAATTTCCTATTTGTGGAATCGGGTTTGATAGGGAAAAAATATCTGTGGTGGAATTACCCATATAAATGGTTTTTGTTGAAAAATCAGGTCATTTAGCAAACTACATTCTTGCATTGTACCAGTCTCTGGCCAGAAGTTCTTGAAACATACTGCTGGGTGAAATGATCTTTTTCTACATATATATTACAGGAAGAAGATCTATATGAAATTGACATTCCATTGAGATTTACATCTTCTGCTAGCACTAGAATTCATGGGCTGGCTTGCTGGTTTGATGTACTTTTTAATGGAAGGTAAACTTTTGTTATTCTTGCATCCTTCGCGGTGGATCTTGTTGCTATTTTGCAGTAAATTGCATCATTTCTTTCTGCAGCACTGTACCGAGGTGGCTGACCACGGCTCCGGGTGCACCTACAACTCACTGGTATCAGCTTCGGTGCGTGTTGTCACAGCCACTTTATGTCATGCCAGGACAGGAGATAACTGGCCGCCTTCGCCTGGTTGCCCATAAGGCACAAAGTTACACAATTTATCTAACATTGTCTGGTAGGTCTTTATCATTGTCGTTTGTAGCATTTGTATTGTATCTTGTTGGTCTCTTTGTCCCATGAAGTCGAATTAGCTGATAGATTTCTTCAAGGATCTAACATATCATTGATCAATTTGAATAGCTACTGTTGGAGATGTTCTCCAAACATCATCTGGAAAACTTGATCTGAAGGAACCATATTACCGGATGTCCCAACCACAGGCATATTCCTTGGCACAAGATCAACAACCTAATCAGCTATTACAAGCACAGGTATTGCTTATTTTTCCATCATAGTGGTTAAACAATGATGCATCTTCCCCGCATGTCTAACTTGTCTGGGTTTAAGCTGTAAGTTTCCAGGATTTGAAATTACCACTAATTTTTGAGGTGCAGCAAGATTTTTTTTCCGCAATTTGTAGATATACATTGTTCCGACTTTTAAGAGATAATTATTACATATTCAGTATTTGTAGGATAGCTTTCATGCCAATTTTTTTGCCATTAATTTTTCTGTGATTGCTCAGTTGGAGTGATGATCTCAAGTTGCCTTTTCTGTCATGGACAGGACATACTAACACAATCTCGGGATGAAGATGGCTCTGTCCCCGTGCAACAACCTTCTCCAAATTCTGGCGCAGAGCTACATTCACTCTGATGGTGAAATCCAATATAAGGGATGTGCTTCTCGATACCCTCCTGTTTGTATCATTAGAGTACTTGGCTAAGCTAAAGCATGCAAATTCTTAATCCTGCCAAGTTCCAACTTAACCGTTTTTACCTTGATTGCTTGTAAATCATCGTTCATGTACTATCTTTCTTGTTTTTCTTCTTCCATTAGCACTTTCAACCTGACCATGTAGGATGCTTTTGTATCCAGCTTGATATAAATGGCTATTTCAGCTGTGCAAGGCTCTGATGATCCCTCTTTGCTGGATCTACAGGTTAGATGGGTTCTGTGTCCTATTTTCCGTGTATAAATATTACTTAAGAAAATTATAGAACTCGTTTTTTTTTTCATTTACACAATCTCCAAATGCAACAAAATCGAAATGTAAGGAAGTTGTTCCACTACTATATACATTGAACTAAGAACATGGTCCAGGTGATTTATACTTAAGAGACGTGGTATAGTAGCCCTTGGGAAGAATATGAACTGGAATAGGAACATTTAGCTTAAGAATCTAGCAAACTAGTATGTGAAGATGTTACTGAAGTCTGAGCGCTTGTCGGCTTTGCTTTACTACGATGTTAGTGAAGATCTCGACTAGACGATTGACTTTGGGGAAGCATCTATTATGTATTTGGCTCCCTCCCATTTGTTGTTTATCTACATTTCTCCGAGTTCTTAGGTTGATGGACATGCCCCACACTAATATTAGTTGTTTAGAAACTAGAAAAAGGGTCTTAATCATGTTTAAATATTGATTGTCTCCATATTAACTTTGAGAGTTCATACAGCTTAGCGCCCAAAATTATATGCTCTTGAAAAATTTGGCAGGAGAGGAAAACTAACAAATTGTTTCCGCGGAAATCAATGTTCTGTGACCATTGTTAGAGCAAACACAAGAAGGGGAAAAAACAGAGAAAAGGAAAGCAACTGTTAGGAGTGGTGGAGATGTAGAGTGAATATTTACACAAGGAGCAAAAATTACAAACTAAGTAGTTACACAAAAGTAATTATATACATGAACTACTCCACTTTTATTCTCTCTCACACACACATTGATAAATGGATCTTGGGCCTAACTCAACCCCAAAAGCGAGCTTATGAGGTGAGGATTACCCAAGACCATATAAAGAGACCAAGGACCTCAAATCCTAGCGATGTGGGACAACTCAACACACATGCACGCAGACACACACATTTACATATAACTCTTTTATTACATAAAAACAAGTGGAAATCATAGGATTGTGCAGCTATTCACATTCTCGTCGCTTAAGACGCTGTAATAGGGTTGAGGCCTTGCCGAGGATGGTGGTGATGGTGATGGTGATGCCTTATAACTGTAGTCATCTGGCATAGGTGGAGCCGAGGGAATATTATCGTTTGACCATATTGGCCCTGAATTGCCGTTTGCATAACAAGAATCATAACTAGTATTACCATATTGGCAATGACAATTATAACATGAGTTTCTGTTATGTGCACAATTGTTACCATATTTGCTATAGTAATAACATGAGTTTGTACCATGTGCACAACAAGGACCCAAAATAGTATTATTACCATATTGGCAACATCCATAATCAAGATTATGACTTATAGCGGAGTGACCACCACAACATGATGAAGAAGCAGCACAAAGTCCACCACGACTGTGTGAACAATCATGATCATGTGTAAGCACTTGATCTTGATGTTTTTTCACATTTTTTGTGATAGTGGTAATTTCCAGAGTCTTGTCGCCACCATTTCCTGATTCCCCTTTGAAAGTTACCTTAATAGTTTTGTTCACCTCCACAATTTCATCACTAAGGTTAGAAAATTGCTCCAGTTGTGCCATAATGTCAGGATCATTCAGTGGATCAATCACTTTCGATCGTGTGATATCTTTATGATGCTGTTCTTGTTCACACCAGAATTCTGCTTCTCTCCCAACCTTTTCAAGCTTGGTTAGGATTTTTGCAGGGTCTACTTTGCCTGAGATGATTACTTTCCCAAGTTTTTGATCAATTTCCACTGAACGAACACCCTTAATGTTTTGCAGCTCGTTTTGTAGTTTCCTTGCACAATCCCTGCAGTGTACTTTCATCTTGAGAGCAAAGGTGTTGAAAGGATGTGACATTTTCACTATCAGTAAATATGTATATCCTCCCCCTTCTTTTTTCGTTTCTTCAAAAATAATAATCCTGGGGCAAAAAAAGCATGAATATCTGAGAAACGGCATTAAGATAACTGAAAATATTATCCAATAGAGAAATTTAAAGAAAAAGGTTACTTATCCAATACGATATATAGCTATGACCTTTCCAGTTTATGCAGGAATTTGGTGAGAAAATTTTAGGAAAAAGTGTAAAAAAAGATAGATGGATTGCGATCGACAACTGTAAGTAACTACTATATCATGAAGATATTGGCAGTGTCACTGTCGAGTCCCACACTGATATGGGATGTGGATTTTTTGGGCTCTTTATATGGTTTTGGGCAGTCCTCACCTTACGAGCTAGCTTTTGAGGTTGAGTTAGACCTAAAGTCTATTTTGTCACGGACCCTACTTATAGTTACCAACTTTTGGGTCCCCATTTATATTGTCCACGCTCTAGTTAGCCGGCCTGGACCCGAAGGGGGGAGGGGGAGTTGAGTCCCACACCAATGGGATGTGGATTTCCTAGGCTCCTTGCATGCTATTGAGCAATTCTCACCTCATGAGTTAGCTTTGGGGGTTGAGTTTATGCTCAAGGTCCATTTATCAGCCACAACATTGTATCTTGTAAACAAAAATGTACAAATTGGAAGGCCGATTGCCAATACTAGTAGAAAAAAAGGCTATATATGATGGTAGTTGATTTCAATATACATGACATTTTAGCGGAAAAACGATGTATGCTTAATGCCTATTGTTAAATTCTGAAAAGGAACAAGAAGTTAAATAATTAAGAGGCAAAGAAGCTTACCCCGTTTCTATTACTGGAGATTGCGTCTTGATATACAACAAAGCGAGATGTAGGACAGAATTACTTAGGTGATATTGGAGTCGAGACCTAACTAAACAAGTAAACCTTAAGTGTTGTGAAAGACTGGGATGAGAAACAAATTTAGTACTACAATCACCAAACCAGAGACCAAAACAGATGTTTTGTATGAGAGTTGCTTTAAATCAGAATGTTTGTGATGGAAATGAATGAGTCAAGGAAAATATATATATAGGCAAACCGTGTTTATTGACCATTTCCACCACCTTAATTATAATATTCATCAAAATAACAAGGGTAACTTAATCAATTTCACAGAAACTATCTAACCCGCGTCTTTCAATAATCCTTAATCTATATATGTTGCATTGTAGCTTATTGATTGGCCTTGTGACATAATCCGCGCTCGAGTGTTTCTATCAAATCTTGATTTAAGTCATAGTATATGTTGTTGATGTGTGATTGACTGTGTTTAAAAAATAAAAAAAAAAGAACAAAAAGAGAGACTATATTTCTTGCCACCCAAGCAATCAAATCAGTTTAGTGTCGGCTCAGCTTTTGATTTATATATGCTGGGAAAACAGAAAGAAATTAAAATCTTTGCAAGTCATTTGATTATAACCTTATCTCTTTTGAGCAAATTAAGGAACGTTGATATATCCATCTGATAGGACTTGGTCCAATTTCACTTGATTGTATACTGAGTCATACACGTACTAGCTCATTTTCATCAACCTTACTGAAATAATGCTGACAACCCAAAAGGATTGGAACTTGCTTTTACGAAAAAATCGAATTCCGATTATAGTGGAAAGCAAGGTATTACTGAACCTTTTAAACGACAAATCCCGCAGCAAAGCTAATGCTAATTTTCTCTATGATTGCAGGTTCCTATACTCAGACGCACTGTGCCAACGGGATGTTAGGCATGTTTACCGTGAAGGAAATCAAGTGGCGCACACACTAGCGCGGTTAACTTGTATACTAATGCCGAGTGTGACGAACACTTCTGGAATGAACCACCTTTATTTGCTTTCTTACTTGCCGCAAAGACTTACGTGAGACTGTATCGTTCGGCACAGTAATAACTATCTCTAGCTTTTGCTTCTTAATAATAAATCCAGCGCTTTCAAGCAAAAAAAAATGCTGACAACCCAATGATCAGGAGATTCTTTTTTTTTTTTTTAATTATTTTAAAAAAAATGTTTTTTCGACAAATTAAACCCTTTTATTTGAAGAATTATATAAGAATGTTATGAGTTAATTTTGTGATCATTCACTCAAGTTGATAAAATTATCTAGTAAAATCACTCTTTTTTTTGGCTACAATAAAGTCGTCTAACTGATGGTTTGTCTGTATAAATGTAATAGCTGCCGGAATAACTCTTTCAGGTGCCAGATATATGACTTGGTAGGTCATTTAAGATTAAACCTCTTAATTTCGTGCAATATAGGCAATTTTAATGAAGGCCCCTTTTCTGTATAACCAGCCCAAATTAAAAAAAAATGAGGGTATCTCAGAATTGCTATGAATTGGTGACGTTCAATACACTTTTCACATAGAGGGATAAAACTTAATAGAACATTAGCCAAATCTCTCTTTCCATTATTACTTAATAGAGAGGTATATTTACTCTCAAGATCACTAACTTTTTATATTTGAAAACATCAAAGGGTATGCATGTACTGGGTCTCTATCATATGTCTGGCCTGCATTTTCTATCTAAAACCAAAGAGCCAAAATCTAGTCATTCGAGTTCACTAGCGTTTCTGATATATAATAGCTAACATGATGTTTTTTCAGTAGGGACGAGAATTATACAAATGGCTAATTCAGTAAGGCCAATGTGCCAATCACGTGCACTCAAATAAAGAGAATGCTAGCGCAAAATAAAATAACATAAATGTCTGATACAGAGTGAAAACATTGAATCAATCATATTGTTGCAAGAGAAGATATAGCAAAAGTTCAGACACAAATACACATCTATCTTCCCAGAAACCTATACTTTGACGACATTGCACATGGAATTCAACAACACAGTAATAGATGTGGATCTCTGCCCACGTTTCAGCAAGTCCAAATCTGATCACGACAACAAAACATTGCTTCTTAACTTGTTAATCAGCACGAATGTAAGTCTATAGTTCCTTTAGTTCAAGTTCATAGGACAACAACCACAGCTTTGTTTTCTGTACATCTGCACAATGTAACTTCATCTGATGGTTTGTGTGTCGGCAAGAGAGATTAAGCTATTCTTGAATTGTTTCGAAGGGACAGATTATACAAGGGAGAAAAGGAGACCACTTCAAATGCAACTAAATTTTTGCCTTAACGGGGTACCCTCTTTCTACTCAGTATTTCCTGCTCTTTCAATCGATGCTGGAATCTGGAAAGGCGAGCCTGAAGGCTAACCAGGCTTGCTGCTTTTCGTGACAGCACATAACTCAACTGCGATACATAATTGTCTATTAAACTTCCAGGCTGATCAACTTCTGCCAGCAGTTTCATTTCCTGGTAGAGAAAAGGCAACATACGTTAATTATCTTAAGTGAATAGCTTATACTCTTCTTTCTTCTGGGTCCAACCTTTCATTTGTATGTTGATCGGTAGTCAGAGGACATTATAACAAGTTCACTACATATGGCTATTCCCTCGTAAAATAATCACCCTTAAAGATGGGACAGAATTTCAAAACTATAACATCTATTTTCACAAAGCTGAAAAAAAATCCTTTAGTTTGTCTCGAGCGAGAGCAAGGAGAGAAATAGGTGACAAGTTCTGGATGAGCAAAGTAGCAACTAAGTGATGAAAATCCTACTACCCTCCTCTTAAAATCCAAACTTTAAAAACCAAGAGATATAACAATGCCAGCAGATAGTATAGTTTTGAAGGGAGACGAATGGATAAATATTAAAAAGAAAAAGCATAACTTTGTGCAGAAAACCAGCCTAAGACTTTTATAGTTTCACAAACAAAGCATCCGGACTCTTAGTGAGAGTAGTAGAGCATCCAAGGAAAATGCCAAGAAGATACCAGAATTAGGACAGAACTCAAAGAAGATGACTTGTAGTTAGGTTTTGGCAATAGTCATGCACGTTGTAGAAATGCAGGAACCTTCCCGGACACACCTATAAATATTCCTAATTTGCAGGGAGATAAAATTATCAAGAACTTTATTAGACTAGAATAACAATGATTTCGCTTACTTCACGAACAATATCCATTGTATCTTCAATTTCTTTCCTGTGCGCAGCCATCAGGGCTTCTTCTTCCTTTACAACAAAAAGAGGAAAAGTCCACAAATGTGAATGTAAGGTCATTACTGTTATTAGTAAGCATATCTCATGAGATAAAAAGTCAAAGGACATCGAAGTCTAACCTGCAGTAATTCATTGATATTCTCATCACAAGGGGGTGAACTAGGTTCATTTTGTCCCGACCCATTACTTTTTATATTGGGAATACTTGCGTTTTGCTGTTTATAACTTGTTGAGAAAGAATCAGAGCTTGATACATCTTTCCTTGACCATTTTCCTGGCTTTTCAGGTTTCTCATCACGATAAGCTTTCCTCCGAGGTGGAGACACTTTCTGCACCTTGTCCTCTGTATCAGTTGAACTCTGCAAATTTGATGCCGAGACCATTCTTTGACCAGCGGGAACACCATAGCTATTCTTAACCTCAAACCTCTCCCTATCTGTACCAACAAAATTTGGCCCACCTTCCTCCTGACCATTAAAAGTATGATTTGAAGAAAATCTAGAGGTTTGTTTATCGAAATCATTTGTGGAATTGTATGATGTGCTTTCTTTCTCCATAACTCTCCTACTTGCTTCTGATACTTTAGATTCGTGGGGTTGCTCATAAGCATTTTCTGCCTCAACAGAAGCAGCGAATGTAGTCGCTAAAGGAGGTTCCTTGATTATAGGAGGTATTATGCTTGCACTCTGATCTTTTTTGGTGTTTCCGCCTTTGGATAGACTTTTAACCCTGTAAATACAATGTCAATAGGTTCATCGATATAATCAAATGAATAAAACATTCAATGTGTACAAACAAGAGAAGAGCTACCTGTCAGCATATCTCAAGGTATTTAGTGTATGTTCACATGATCCAGCATTGGGAGAAATGCAGGAAATCATAACAGTTTTTGAGTTGCCAACAAAGGAGTCACGAAGCACTTCAGTGAGTTTGCTCCCACGGAATGGGATATGAAGCTGATCATTGTCAAGAGCACGAATACACTCTTTAAGAGCCAACAAGCTCTTATTAATTTCTGCTCCCTCAATCCTAAAACCAGACAAAAATGAAGATTTCAGAGTATTCTACTTCAACATATTGGCAGCAAAGGGCCATAAAATGGTTGGGTTTTTTTTTGGGTGGGTGGGTT